>OZJO01030675.1:0-10501 GCA_900406225.1 Acrobeloides nanus
CGCCTCACAACCCCGCCCCCCCCCCAACCCCGACCCACAACTCCCCAGGTGAAAAACCTGGGGTCACCTAGGGCGTGCCCATGTATGTTCTAGAGTAGTTTTTGACACTGAACATGATGTCATAAAAATTGTTTCGAAAAAAGTGTTTTTAGGTAGGTATATACCGGGTGGGTACCCAACTCAAGATACGAGTCACTATGACTTTGTTATTTTTCTTGTAACCTTCATAACTCCGTCTAGGGAACGATCTGAGAGCTTGTTGACCACTCATTTGAAAGCTGAAATTCGGAGCTATAATTTTCTATTTGGTCTCTAGTCAACGTCCCAGTGTAAAATTTTTAGTTACATTCAATTCTTTGACATGCCACTAAAAAGTTAAAATTAACGTTGCTGTATGTATTGACTACTAGAAAAGCAGTTTTCGGAAAATATGTTGCTGATCTTATTTTTGCGCTTATTTTGACCATTCAAACTATGAAACGAATTTTTTAAGACGAAAAAGCAGGAAACGCGCAAAACTCTATATTTTAATAATTTTATAGATCATCTTGGTTAAAAGCTTCCGATATAATCAAAAGTGCCCTTTATTGTAATTTTTAGGCTGCATAAAAGAGGTCATGCCAAAGAATTGAATGTAACACAAAAATTTACACTGGAACGTTGACTAGCGACCATATAGCAAATTGTAGCTCAGAATTTCAGCTTTCAAATGAGTGATCAATCAGCTCACAGATATTTTCCTAGGCAGGATTACAAGAAAAGTAACAAAATCTTAGTAACTCGATTTTGAGTCGATTATATACCTACTTAGAAGCACTTTTTTCGAAACAATTTTTATGACATCATATTCAGCGTCAAAAACTACTCTAGAATATACCGTTGTAACGCTGGACCTTTTCGTGCTAAATATAACAGTATAGTAAACTAGCCTAGAATGAAGCTATTTTCACCCTCACTATGTATGGAGACTAAATTTCCTCCTTCTTTTTCACATGTGGTTTCAGCATCGTTAAATGTTGTTTTACCATAATATATCTAAAAATCTCTTTATTTTCAATAAGTTTACGTCATTCCTAACCTTATAACACTTATCATTATAGGCGGACCATCCACCATTAGGGCATCCAGGATCTGATGCTTTTGTCGATCCAGTCGGAATTATATATATTTCAGTAGTATAATCTCCATAATAATCATTACTACTATTGTCTAAATTTGAACAGGATTATCTACAATCAGTGAGGAAATGATTAATATTGGTTCTGACCGATAACTCGTCCAGATCGCATCGCGCATCAAATCTAACTTATTTTTTAGCCTTTTTGCTGATGAGAGCTCAAGAAAATGTGGTTAACGAAAACGTTAAATTAAAAAATAAGGTTTTTTGGCCGTTTTTTAGAGAATTTTGATGAAATTAAGCTATCTTAATATTGACATAAATCTAAGATTTATCAAAAAATACATTATGAGACCAAATGTTTTGTATTTTTTGCATAAAAATGGTCAAGAAAAATGCGGTTAATAAAAAATAGGATGAAAATTGAAGATTTTAGGTCAATACACTAATTTCGTTTTTGGTTCTAGAATTTGGACTTTAGATAAGAAATAAAACATCGCATAAAAATCGTAAAAATGAACTAAAAAAAATTTATTTTTTATATTATTTTTTTCATAAACCACATTTTTGAGCAATTTATGCTACAGTAGCGGCAAAAAGTCTTGCAACCCCTGCAAATTTCGAATTTCATGCATTTCTTTAAATTTTTTCAATTTAATTGAACTTATTTCTCTACTTTATTGTGTATTTTATGAATAAGGTGTACCGGGAAATGTTAAAGAAGAATTTTTTGCCGTACTGGAAGAGAAAGTACTGGAAGAGGTCTATTCGACGAGTTTCAGCAAGATAACGATCCCAAGCATGTATCGAAGCTTATACAGATCTGATTCCGCCACCCAGGAGTCAATATTCCGGTGATGAAATGGCCAAGCCAGAGCCATAATCTCAATCTATCGAGTACTTGTGGGAGATCTTGAAGCGCCGCGTCCGCGGGAGGAATTTCAGCAATAAGAATGAGCTATTCCGGGCACTCCAAGAAGAATGGAACCGCATTCCAGTGAATACCCTTAAGGGGCTAGTTGAGTCGATGCCGCGCCGTATGAAGGCTGTAATCAAGGCAAAAGGGTATTCAACTAAATATTAAGCATTTTTTCTGTTGTTTTTGTTGATTTCTATTTTTTTTTTATTGTTGCATTGGTTTAAAATTGAATAAATGCATTAAAATTCGAAATTTGGAGGGGTTGCAAGACTTTTTGCTGCTACTGTAAATTTTGAAAAAATCACTCGGTTTTTTGTAAAATTGCTTTGTTGGAATAGGATGAAAATTGGACTTCGAATGAAGATTGACTAAAAAGTGTTGAACCCAAAAATTGCCAAAAAATGGGCTAAAATCGACAAAAAAGTAGATTTGAAACATTCGTTAACCACATCTTATTAAAGGGGGAGTCCAACTTAGAGCCGGGTAGAAAATTTTTTAAGATTTTTTTTAACAAGTGACCTCCTAGGGGTAATTTTATGCGGGGAATCGATTGCGCGCATTCCCGAACCTTGAAAACGCTTCCTTGACCCTGATTCAGAGAAATATGTGTATATTGAAGCGAAAATCGAAAATATTTTAATTTCTCCCTCAAAATCATATTTCTGGGGGTAATTTCATGCGGGAAATCGATTGCGCGCATTCCCGGAGCTTGAAAACGTTTTCCTGACCTTGATTCAGGAAAATAAGAGTGTGTATTGAAGCGAAAATCCAACATGTACTAATTTTCCTGAATCAGGGTCAGGGAAACGTTTTCAAGCTTCGGGAATGCGCGCAATCGATTCCCCGCATAAAATTACCCCTAGGAGGTCACTTGTTAAAAAAATTTTTTTAATTTTCTACTCGTCCCTACGTTGGACTCCCCCTTTAAACATAGAATAGGAAAAAATCATTCCATTTTATATAGTTATAATTTGAACTGATTGCGTTATAGACCAGAACCAATATAAAACCAATACAAAAAACCGCTTACATTACTGGTTACAATACGCCGTAAAATCCAACTTACTAGGCTTTTTCGTAACTAACACAGTCGTGACAATAATTGCTGCGACTAGGATGGTGCATATTACGCAAATAGTAATAATATAACATTTTTTATTGTCCTTAAATGGAGGTAGACATCCACATAATTTATTTGAAGTTGTTCTTGGTTCAATTTCGTTTCTTTTAGGTGGCTCAGGATCTTGGTTCGTCCAAGTGTTATTGAGTTGAGAAATTGGGGTCACACGAGAAGTCGGCTTGAGAGGAGGCACTTGAGAGGGAGGTACTGGAGAAGACGGTGCATTGTATCTATGTGGAGATAACGCCGGTCTAGGTGCGGACCAACCTGAGCTGAAATTTAAATCAAAACTTCTATCATTTTCGCTGACGGATTTATTTGTTTGGGAGAATATATAATCCTATAAAATCAAAATTTTCGAATAGCATCTTAATTTAAAAGCAGTGATTTAAAGGGACACTATTAACGGCTTATTTTATGCTCTATTATTTTAAAAAATTCACCAAAAATCGAGTTTTAATCGGATTTCTAAGATCGACCACACATTAGAAAGATGAATTTAAAAAAATAGAGCAAAACATAAGTCATTGATAGTGTCCCTTTAAGTAGCCCTGTATTGGTTTTATATTGATTCTGGCCTATAACCAGAGGTCGCAAAATGTTCAAAAAAAGCAATTTTACAAAAAAAACGAGTGATTTTTTGGAATTTTCGCATAAAAATTGTAAAAAAATGTGGTTAAAGAAAAAACTTAGAGCAACAAATGAATTTTTTAGATCATTTTATGATTTTTTTATTGCTTATCTAAAATCAAAACCGTAGAGCCAAAGCTAAATTAGTATATTGACCTAAAATCTTCGATTTTCATCCTATTTTTTCGTTAACCACATTTTTCTTGACAATTTTTATGCGAAAAATTCAAAAAATTTGGTCTTGTAATGAATTCTTAATAAATTTTCGATTTGTAACAATATCAAAATTACGTAATTTCAATGCCACGAATCTCATCACGCTAAATTTCGCTACGTAACTTCGCCACGATAACTTTCACCACTTTCGTGTCAATAAACATTTAATTTCAGACTAATTAAGTTGCCTGATTTGCAATAAATATGTATATTGACACGAATGTGGCGAAAGTTATAGTGCCAAAAAAATTGACAAAGAGTGGACTTTGAAAATTCGTTAACGACATTATCTTGAGCACTTAAACGACCAGTCCAGTAATTTGCAATCATATGAAAAAATGATATATTCGAAAAGATCATGAAAAATGGAGCATTTTTTTATGACATGTTCTGAATCGTTGTAGTTTTCGAGATAATTGCGTTTGAAATTTTGAATTTGTTAAAACTCTTCGTTGTAATACACAAACTTTTTTGAATTTTTTGCGAAAAAATCGATTTTTGCATAAATTTTTTAAATTTTTATAAAATGAACATTGTAGCAATTGTTTATAGCTAAATGAGACGAACAAAATGACACCAAAATTATCCAACATTGTTATGGATTATTGAAACGAAAATTCTGATTCATGTTTTAAATTTGTTTGCGTATTACAACAAAGAGCTTGTTCAAATTCAAAATTTCAAACGTAATTATCTCGAAAACTACAACGATTCAGAATATGCTTTAAAAACAAAAAACCATTTTTCATGATCTTTCCGAATATATCATTTTTTTCATATGATTGTAAATTACTGGACTAGTCCTTTAATAGGGATAAGGGCTAAAAAATAAGTTAGTTCTGATGTGCGATGCGACCTGGACGAGTTATCTGCCAGAACCATTTAAATCACTGGTTAAAAGTTAATCTTACATTTGGACCAATTTTTACATGTGATTTCTCGATATTCCCAAATACGCCCGTCATTTTGCATTGACCGTAGAAATTTGTTGTGTCTCTAAATTTTTATATTTTTTTAGTTAGATTAAGGAAAAAAGTATCGATTTTCGCCACTATTTTTTGACCACGATTTCAAACCGGATTTTCTGATGAAAGTGGTTCCCCCTTTAAATATTCTTAAAGCCTCTTACTTTTTATTTTCATCAGCCGATCAATAATTAAGTGACTGAAACAATCTACATGACTATAACAATCACTCTTATCAAAAAATTCCTCGTCCTATTATAAAGCGATTCAAATAAAATGTCTGCTTTTTCTACTCGATTAGCAAGGAAATATTATTATTTTAGTAACTTTTTTATTTATTTTAGTAACTTTTTTATTTATTCTAGTAACTTTTATTTTAGTAACTTTTTGAATTATCTTAGTAACTTTTTTAATTATTTTAGTAACTTTTTCAATTAATTTAGTAACCTTTTTCGGTACTTATGCACTATCCCCCTAGGCTGAAAAAAAGGCTTAGACTTTGGTTTATGATTAAGCTTAGGCCTTAGGCTTAGGCCTTAGACTTAAGTCCTTAGGCTTAGGCCCTTAGGCTTAGGCCCTGAGGTTTAGGCTTAGGCCTTAGGCCTTATGCACTTAGGCTTAGGCCTTAGGCTTAGGCCTTAGGCTTAGGCCTTAGGCTTAGGCCTTAGGCTTAGGCCTTAGGCTTAGGCCTTAGGCTTAGGCCTTAGGCTTAGGCCTTAGGCTTAGGCNCCTTAGGCTTAGGCCTTAGGCTTAGGCCTTAGGCTTAGGCCTTAGGCTTAGGCCTTAGGCTTAGGCCTTAGGCTTAGGCCTTAGGCTTAGGCCTTAGGCTTAGGCCTTAGGCTTAGGCCTTAGGCTTAGGCCTTAGGCTTAGGCCTTAGGCTTAGGCCTTAGGCTTAGGCCTTAGGCTTAGGCCTTAGGCTTAGGCCTTAGGCTTAGGCCTTAGGCTTAGCCCTAATTGGGACCCGTTTGGCGTGTTCGGCGCAGTCATACTTTTACAAATTGCCTAAAATGACACCAAAATTATCAAATTTGAAAAAAGTATTGGGTTATTGAAACGAAAACCCTGATTCATGTTTTCGTTTCAATAACCCAAAACAATTGTATAATTTTGTAATTTTTAACGAATTTTTCAATTTTTGTCAAATTTTTCGTTTTTTGATGAATTTTATCTCGAAATCTCGAACCAAAATCAAATCGCCGAAGGTGGGATTCGAACCTGACACTGTTATACTCGACGCCAGGAGCATTACCATTGATCCATTTTCACATAAAATTTAGAATTTTTAAATTTGCTTTTTATTTTTCATATGCAATTATCTCAAAAATTACAACGATTCAGAATTTACCGTAAAAACAAAAAATGCTCCATTTTTCATGAACTTTTCGAATATGTACAAAAATTGGGGAACTTTTTTCCGACCGAACTGGTCGAGACGATATTTCGAAATCTTGAACCGCCGGAGGACACGGCACGATTCAATACCAACGCCGGCATTGGGACATCCCTGCCGTGGATATGTTCCGCCAAAAGTCTGTATATTGAAACGAAATGCTTGAGTGCAGGCTCAAATTTTTTTAAATTTTCGTTTCAATGTTTAAACTCGTTTGAAAATTTGTTTGTTTCGCTCACAACTTTTTATGGTTAGATTTTCAAGTAGTGCCTTAAAAGCAAAAAATGCCCCAAATTTTGTGCTCTATCAGATAACATTAACTCCCCCCAAAATTGGGAGAATCTGACTCCGTTGGTCATGCGTGTGTTTAGCATTGAAATGAAAACTTGGAATGTTGACAAGAGCTACTGTGCCTTGAGAGGACATAAAAGTGTAATTTAAAAAAGATAAACCTTGCGAATATTCTGCTCGATCACCATCAACCATTTTTTCTCATCACTTTGTTCAGCCATCACTTGACGCTTTTCTGGACTCAAGTCCAGCTCTTCCTAAATTTTCATTTTTTGGATTTTTCTATATAAGTCCAAGTTGGAAAACTTTTTGGGTTATTGAAACGAAAATTCTGATTCAGGCTAATCGCTTCAATATACAAACTCGTTTGAAATTTTTTAGCAAGTTTGTTTCTCGTTCATAACTTTTTTCTGTTAGATTTTCAAGTAGTGCCGCAAAAGAAAAAAAATGCTCAGTTTTTTCTCCTCTATTTTTTAAAAATATTTCCCCTTGAAAAACAATTTTTGAGAAAATTGCCTCCCCTCTCCCTGAAATGAGACCCTAGCTATGCCCTTGTCCAAAAATTATACCAATAGCTTTTGAAACGCTTCGTTAAGCTCATCTGCTTCGGGTAATGCGGCTGGATCAAGAGTTAAGTAATTAGAACGTTTAGAAATGGAATCTGATAGTCCACTAGAAAATGTCATGGTAGTAATGGAATTCTCGGGAGGTCTATCTGGAGGCTTCTTCTCGGCTTTGAGCTTATTTAGGCAGCTCCAGGCTCGTTCCATGAAATCTTCTATCATTTTTATGAAATTTTTCTAAAATCTCAAATATCGTATACATGAAAAGGATGCCTCAAAAGTATTAAAACACGCTTTTTGATGCTGACAAGAAACACTATCAACTTGCCCCCCCCCCTCCGATTTTGCCAAAACCGAGCTCAAAAAATTCCTCATACCCGACTTGATTATAAATTTTTTTTGGAATTTCGTCCCTATAGATCTTCCTCATCGAGATATGAGCGTTTAAAGTTCGCAGAATATAAAGTAAGTTGAGTTACTTATTAATTTTACCTGAATCAATAAAAGTTTGTTTATTGAAACGAAAATATCGAACATTAGAAAATTCAAAATTGCCAGACCCATTTGGGACGAGCGATAGCTCATTGAATCCCTGAGACCATAAGGAATTCAATGGGTTATCGCTCGTCCCAAACGGGTCTGGCAATTTTGAATTTTCTAGTGTTCGATATTTTCGTTTCAATAAACAAAAAAACGAAAACATGAATCAGGGAATCAGAGTTTTCGTTATTGAATCAAGCAAGATGAGCAATCGACTCAAAATTTCAAAATGTGAATCGATTGCTCATTTTGCCTGATTCAATAACGAAAACTCTGATTCCCTGATTCATGTTTTCGTTTTTTGTTTATTGAAACGAAAATATCGAACACTAGAAAATTCAAAATTGCCAGACCTGTTTGGGACGAGCAATAACCCATTGAATTCCTTATGGTCTCAGGAATTCAATGAGCTATCGCTCGTCCTAAACGGGTCTGGTAATTTTGAATTTTCTTATGTTCGATATTTTTGTTTCAATAAATGAGCCTTTATTGATTCAGGCAAATTAATAAGTAATTCAACTTACTTTATATCCTGCGAACTTCAAACGCTCATATCTCGATGAGGAAGATCTATAGGGACGAAATTCAAAAAAAATTTATAATCAAGTCGGGTGTGAGGAATCGTTTGAGCTCGGTTTCGGCAAAATCGGAGGGGGCAAGTTGATAGTGTTCCTTGTGAGTAAAGATTTCCCATTTGTTATAAGTATAAATAAATATGCATCAAAAATCACGTTAAACAATCAAAATATTTGCAAAAGTTCATATATTTGACAACTAAGGTGTGGTCTTTTTCAAAATAATTTATGAGCTGAACAAAATAAAAACACGAAAAGTTGATTTTTTGGATTAAATATTATTTACGTTCAATTTTTCAAAATATGTTTTTTTTGTTGTGTTAGGAAAAAATTTGAAACAGTCAGGTCGAAAGATGGTAGTACAGGGGGTGCCCGAAAAGGGCACTTTTGTATAATTTTTTTCACAAATTTTCTATTTTCACCAAACTAACCCTATGGGGAGGGGGAACAAAGATGTAGTTGATATTGTAGCAATTTTTTATAATTTTTCAGGCAAAAATTCGATTTTTAACAAAAATTATATTTTTCACAAAAAGTTCAATTTTAGATCTACCAAAACTTTTTTGTGAAAGGCTCGGAAAGTTGGAAAAGCTCAAGTTTTTTCCGTTGAAACTTTTTATCTAAACTTGTTTGAAACTATCTCCAAACATACCTATCTTCAAACTTCAGATAGATTTACGTAAAAAGCGCTTTCATCAAACAAATCCGTGCTAACATGAGAAAGATTATAACGGAGCCTCTGGGTTCCGATAATAAAACTAACTGAAATTTAATACTATGTCAACAATGATAACACTTCAAGAAAAGCGAGAAAATGGACAACTCTAACAAAAAGAAAAAAGGACCGCAAGAAATGAATTCAAGATATTTGAGAAATCTGTCGCGAAAATTCATACAAGATGGCCGAGAAAAATGGATACGCGATTTTTTTCAAGTTTTATCTAAATTTTTAACAAAATAGCCCAAGTTTTTATATGCGAGAAATGGTGATTGTCGCATTTATGAGCCTAGAAAACACTTCCTTGATTCAGAAAAAAGCGTGTTCCAGGAAAAAAGCGAATGTATTGACGCGAAAATAGGCTAATACATGGCCAGGAAAAAGCGTTTCAAGATCTGGAAATGAGCGCGATCGATCTCTCGCATAGAAAAAACTCCACTATAGGGTTATTTTGGTAAAAATTTAAAAAATTTGAAATTTTTTTTTAAATTGCACAAAAATATGATTTTTGGGGGAGGGTCATCCTATAAAATTACATTTTAAAATGTTGAGTGAATAAAAGTTTATGCTTTTTAAAAAACAAAGACGGCATTCGTTTATAGCTCGACGAGACGAACAAAACGATACCAAATTGATTCAATTTGATAATTATTTTGGGTTAATGAAACGAAAACTCTGATTCAGGGTAGAGGGTATAAGAACATGTAAAAATAAGGTCGCATAGCGCAGTTGGATAGAGTACTGTTCTTTAATCTAAAGATACAGGGTTCGAGTACCATAGCAAAAAATTCTATTTTTGAACAAAAATTTAATTTTTCGGGCAAAATTCGATTTTCATGAAAATTCAATTTTTCGGGTAAAATTCGATTAAGCGTATTTAAAAAATTTAAAATTCAGGGGTTTCGTGTCAATATTCAGGCAAATTCAAACCCATTTCCGAACGATCGTCGTGAAATGCGTTTCACGACTGCTAGCGCCCACCCTTAGCACTGTTTAGCGCGGATCCTACTCTTTCTTCAAATTGTGTAAAATGTCGTTGTTCAAAATTTGAAAAAATAAAATAAAAATTACTAAAAGTTCTCACAGGTGCTTAAATTCCGCCCATCATATTCCTGCCAAATAGAAAAATAAAGAAGAAGAAAAAGGTCAACCGCACGCCATATAACAATTTATCATTTTGGACAACACCGAAAAAAAGTTTTTTTTGTACATGCACAAACATAAAAGAATGGAATTTCCACGAAAAGTCAACAGAAAAGTGACCACAACAACAGGGGCTTGAAAAAAATAACACCAATGATTGTGTCATTTTTATGATGCATAACGAACAACAGCTTCACATGTAAGGCTTTAGAATCGTTTTGGCTCAAACTAACACAATTCGTGTCACTGTAATCAATGGAAGTGTGTGAGATCACGGAAGTTGAATTGAAATAAAGAAAATGTAAAATTCAGG
>OZJO01030677.1:0-27334 GCA_900406225.1 Acrobeloides nanus
ATCTTGGGCTCAAACGAAAGTTCGGAAGTTGAATTTTAAAGTTACAGAGCGCTTTTTTTGATTTTCTTTAAAAAAAATGTTTTTTGACCAACTTAAAAACGGATGAAAACTGACTTTTTCTTCTTATAGACTGTACAAACTACAAAAAAAATTTTCTTCCTATAGATTGTAAAACTACAAATCCTGAACTCGGGATTTCCAGAAAAACAGACTTTAAATTCGATTTTTTAGAGCAAAAACACTAAAAAATAGCTACCCCAAAATTAACCCCTTTTAAGTTTCTACCCAGTATTTTGTCTATAGCTTGTGTCCAAATTGGCTGATTTTTTGTTCTCAGCTGTTTTTGGCCACGGCGAACAAGAATCCGAAGGAATTTTTTACTCTTGACCTCTGTACCCTTCTGGATGGAGCATCCACTTAAAATCAGAGCATTTCTATCCAGGGGGGCGAAAAAGTAGGTGGTACCACCCACCACGATCACACACAATTTTTGGTCGAAAATGGCTTTTTTGCAACAAAATCTAATTTTTGGAAAAATGTCATTTTGGTCACAAAAATCGCATTTTTTGGGTCAAAAATTGATCTTTTGATAAAAAATCTCATTTTTGGGAAAATTAGCATTTTTGTCTAAAAATAGCATGATTATAAAAAGGTATTTTTGGCCAAAAATCGCTTTTTTTCTCTAAAAAAAGAGATTTTTGGCCAAAAATTGGGCAGAGCAAAAACAAAATTGAATTTGTCCAAAAAATCGCATTTTTGGTAAAAAGGCGTTTTCTGCCACAAAAATCACATTTTTGGAAATAGTGGTATTTTTGGAAAAATTAGCATTTTTGCCCCCAACTTTTTAGGGGGCGAAAGTGGAATTTTTGGCTCAAAAATCACTTTTTGGGAAAAATGACATTTCGACCAAGAAATTGAATTTTTTGGAAAGTCATTTAACGATTTTTAGAGAAAAATATTATCTATATTGGAAACAGAGCAAAAACAGGTAAAAATTTTTTCAAAAATTTTCAAAATCGAAAAACTTCCTTGGTCTCTCAAGGGGAAAAATTTTTCAATTTTCAGGGGACAAAGATAAAAGTACATTAAAAAACTGCAAAGTTCACACTTTGCACTTTGGAATTTTGATTTTCAAAATTGAAGCGTCAAACTCGACTCTTCACTTTTTTATCGAAAAAAGACAAAAGTACAAAGTCAAAAGTGCAAAGTATGCACTTTGCAGTTTTTAGTGCATTTTTGTGCAATACCCCCTCCCCACCCCACGTGAATAGGCCCTTACCCACTTGGCTACGCCACTAAAAATGAATGAACTGTCTCGTTTGATAAAAACGGTGACAGCTCATTCATCTATTCCTATGTTATGCCACTGAAAATATAAAATTATATATATTTTTTTTAAATTTTGATTATGGTACAAACCTCCGTTTTGTGACATTTCCGTAAAGGACCACGGACAACGGCATACGAAAGTGTGCCAAAGGTTTTATGTATCGATTTCGGATTCTATTCGATGTATTTTTACACGGTTTTTTAGAATAGGGTTTTCGAATGAGCAGAATCACGTGGTCAGTCGGATTTTATGGTAACGTCTGGATTTTGATCTATGACTCGATACTTTTATGTATAATTCGCAAATTTTAGCAAAGTGTGCCACGGCTTGTTTGTATCGATTTCGGCCTCTTTTCTATGAATTTTTACTCGGTTTTCGGATAATCAGAATCACATGGTAAATTTGGTTTCAAAAATTTTTATATGTTTCAAAAAATTAAATTTTATCCAAGACGTATAAAAAGAAACCCATGAATTATGATCAAGATCCAACTCTAAAAGCTCGTTTTCTATTTCATCTTCTGAATCCAGCTCTAAAAGGCCTTGAACTAACACTTCTTCATCGATCTCAAACTCCATATCGTCATCTGGATCAGTTTGATTTCCTTCATCTTCCATAAATTTAGTCCTTAGTATAGCTTCGGTGGTTTTTGTTTTCCAAGTAGCTGGAACTGTATTCTTGACCTTCTTTGTGATATATTCTGTGCATTCACCCAAGCTTCAAAACCACTCTAGCTGTCGGAAACTGAACGCCGGTGAATGCAGAGAACATTAAACTGGGCAAACCATCTTCAAAAATAAATCGAAAGCTATCAAAATTAGCCTACAATTACAATGTAAGCTGACAAATCGCCAAAATTGAAGAGAAAACATAATATTGGCATAAGAATATTTATGTACGATAATCAAAAATCAAATTCACCATGTGATTCAGCTTATCCGAAAACCTAATTCTGAAAAAAACCATGTAAAACTTCATAGAATAGAAGCCGAAATCGATACAAACAAGCCGTAGCACACTTTGCTAAAATTTGCGAATTATACATAAAAAGTATTGAGTTAGATCAAAATCCAGACGTTACCATAAAATACGACTGCACCACGTGATTCTGCTCATTCGAAAACTCTATCTAAAAAACCATGTAAAAATTCATCGAATAGAATCCGAAATCGATACATGAAAGCTTTGGCACACTTTAATATGCCTTTGTCCATGGTCCATTAATGACACTCCTTTTAATATGCTTTTTTATCAAATTTTTTGAATGTTTCATGTAAAAATTACATAAAAATTAATTAGAATTGCATTATAAATTGTCGAGAAAATGGGGTTACACTTGGAGTTGTAATTTGGGTATTTTTGGTCAAAAATTGATCGATTTTTGGTTTGGTTCTAGCCTTAAGGGTCGGCACAGGTTTGCACATTCTATCGTACGACGGCCCCACAAGCTATCGTACGATCGTAAAATTAACGTAAAAGTACGATGAAATCGCCACAAACTGTCGTACGACGAAATTTCGTCGTACTCGTACGATAGCTTGTGGCCATTTCGTCCGTCGTACGAGTGTATTTGACACTCGTACGATAGCTTGTGCCGACCCTAAACAATGTATAACCACACTTTTCTAAGCAATTTTTTTACTTCCATTTTCTGTACTTATTTTTATATGAAACATAAAACTTGATAAAAAATGGAAAAAAAAGAAATTTAGTTATCCCCCGGATGGTTGTCATAAAACGGCTCTAGGAACTTCCACAACGGGTTCCAAAACGAAATGCGGAACTTCCACAACGTTGTGGAAGTTCCGCATTTCGTTTTGGAACCCGTTGTGGAAGTTTCTAGAGCCCATAAAACAAAGGTTTGACTGTATAGTGGTTATCGCGCTAAATTTTTATTCAAACAACCCTTAGTTCAGATCCTACCCCAAAACAAAAAGATTTTTCCTATTTTTTAGTTTTTCATTTTTCCCAATTTTTTCATTTCTCAAAATTGTTTCATTTTTTTTTCAAATTCTTTAAAAATAAGGAAGTGTAAAGTTCAAAGCAAAAATCACTAAAATGGCGAAAAAAGCGAGAGCATTTTCTGGACAATCTCCGAAAATCTCCGACAAGTTTTCCCATGTTGCTGCATGTTTGAGAGACATGCGCCACTTTTGAAAAAAATGTTACAAAACGAAAAGTTTCGTTTCATTAATTAGATTTTTTGAATGGAAAATTAGGTTTTTTAAAGAAAAAAATGAAGTGGAACAGGACAAATGACAGAAGAAAATAAGTAAAACGCGGAAAATTATCAAATTTACTCGAAAAAAACCCTCAATCTTGGCGAAAAAATCAAAATTTATAGAAAAATTGAATTTTATCGAAAATTTGAATTTTTAACTAGAGTTGTGCTGGCCAAATGACATATTTGACGTCAAATACTTTTTACAATATAAAAAATACAGGATGATTTTAAAAAATGAGAATTTTTCAATTTGTTCAAAAATTTAAATTTTCATCAAAATAGCCCTATAGGAAATTTTCTATGCGAGGAATCAATTGCGCGCATTGCTGAAACTTGAAAACGCTTCTCTAACCCTGAATTAGACTATTTTCGCTTTAATACACTTGCCTCTTCCCTGAATCAGGGAGGCGTTTTCAAGGTTCGGCAATGCGCGCAATCGATTTCTCGCATAGAAAAACCCCCTATAGAGTTATTTTGGTGAAAATTAAAAATGAAATTTTTTGAAAAAATCGCAAAATTCTCATTTTTTAAAATCACCCTGTAAATTCAATTGGATCGAATGATAGCTCATTGGATTCCTGGGGTCTATTGTTATACTTGATTAGTGACAAGTTACAAAAATAAAGGGAAAAAACCGACAAGTTGGCACATATATGGGCAAGCAGGGGGGACAAATTTCGAAAATAAGAAGTGAGTCTATGTAATTTTGGTCAAAAGTTTACAAAGTGGGTCCAAATATAGACGTTTTTACTAAAAAAAATTGACTTTTTTTCAAATTTTGGGCAAAAACATAAAGGGGGATCCTTGTGTTTTTTTCGCTTTTGGGCAAAATAAGAAGTAGTATCACAATTTTAAAGAAGAAATAGGGGGAACAGTCCTCCCCCCTTGCCCACGTATGAGTTGGCACATGAAAAGTGACATGTTGATTTTTGGGGAAATTCTTTTAGATCCTTAAAATACAGCCCTGTAGCAATCGTTTCCGTGGTCGACCATCAAAATCGATGGCATTTTGGTAGAGATACGAGTCTTTCAATTTGGGAACATGCTTTTTCCGTACTAATCTAACGTAAAAACACGTTCAAAAATTGAAATACTTATATCTCTATCTTAATGCCACCGATGGTCGACCACGGAAACGATTGCTACGGGGCTGTATTTTAAGGGTCTAAAAGAATTTCCCCAAAAATCAACATCTAGTGAAAGTTATGGAACTTGGAAGCTCAAAAACCCGTGCAAATCCGGCGATTTCAGAAATGACCCTAAATGCACCCGGAGACCTTCACGTTTGATTTTAACGTACTCAGGGCACTCAAAAGTCATATTTTGTCGAAAAATTGCATCAAAATCCGACTTATATAAAATTCTGGGGAGCACACGTGTACTAGCGTCGTAAAACCCCCTCGCGCGGGGGTCTAAAGGAAATTTTTGTCTCTCACCCCCCCCCCCCCCCCCCCGGGGGGGGGGAGCGGAAATTTGTAATTTAAAATTTGCACTATTTGATTTAAAAATTACACTTTTTAATTAGTAAACGCCAATTACCTTCTCCCCCCCCCGCGACCTATACTCCATTTTTTTCGGGCCCTCGCGGGTCGTAATTACGATCCCCTATCCATGTATGCCCCACTATCAATAAAATTTTCAAAATAAAAAAATCCAAAGTGATAATCAAATTTGTAGAGTGACAATAAATCTAGGATCTCATAAGTTCGATCTCGAGCCCACCACACGTTTTGCGTTTCATTATCCCATTCCAATAACAATATCATCGAAAAATGTGGCTTTATGACGAGCACAGAATAAAGATAAGTTGAATTGAACTGCTATTGCAATGTGCACTATCTTCGCCCACAAAATAAATGTGTGTGTGTAAGTCGTTCTTCGTTAGTCGGTCCTTTCTTTTCCCTCTCTCGCAGTTCGTTCTCTATGGGGCCATTAAGGCTTTTGCTCTCTTCTTTCGCTTTCACAAGGAAGAAGAATGGTGGAGAAGACTTCTTCTTCTTTCACTTCGAAGCTTACTTAGCCCTGTGACGAACGGACTATTAGGGTTAGTCGGTTATGTGAGTGAGGACGAGAGCGAGAAGGAGAAGCTGCTCGCCTCGGCCGAACCGTTGAAGAAATGAAGAAATTAGAGAAAAACCCCGGCCAGCTGCACTGCTTGCACGTGTCGGGTGCTTCTCCGAGCGTTGACTAGGGCAGTGAAGAGAGTGTAGGGGGAAAAATAAGAGGGTTTTAAAATTTCAGGGTGTGTTTATGGGGAAGGAAAATTGGAGAAAGTGATATCTACCAAAGATGAAAAATTTGAAAAATATAGCAATTTTTTGAAATTGTCATTTTTTTCAACAAAAAAATTTTTTGAAAATGTTGCAATTATTTTACAAGCTGAAGAAATCATTTTTACCCTTAAAAAAATTCAAAACATTTAAAAAATCCAAAAAGAAATCGCTCTGAATGGAATCGAACCCGCCCCGTTCAGTGCGAACATCTGGCGTCCTAACCACTTGACTATGGCTTGCGAAAATTTTTAAACTGATGTGGGAACTTTCTGTATCATATTGGTCTTTTCATTTTTTTCATTTTAAGTTTAAAAATTTTTTTGCTTCAATATTTCCATCAATCCATGGATCCATACTCATATGTTTTCTTGTAATTTATGAGTAAAATTTCAAGTTTACACATTCATACACAAACAAACTATCAGCATCCACCTTCAATTTTCACCTGACTCAAAACAGCTGTTTGAACTTGAGTTTTATTCAATCAAGTAGAAAAATTTTGCTCATCATTCACAACAATTCGAAGAATTTTTTTATAAGAAATTTAATTTATCTATCCATTGTCTTTAGGGAGTTCGAAAGCGAAAGGAAAAAAGTGAGCTAGAGCAACAAGGGTACCCAAAGTGTGTATCATAAAGTGTTCTCGATAAATGTGCCATATGAGGAAAAGATAAAATAAAGCTAAAAAGGAAAAAGTACGGAGAAGCTAAAGCACAAAAAATTCTTCTGACAAAAATTCAACAAAGAACCCAGAGTATGTAACAGAACAATTCTGTCCCGTAGAGAGATTCTAAAAATCTGGCACTCATGATCAATGGCTGGCCATTCAAGTTATTGGAGCGAGTTCGATCCCCCAGGGTTGAAATTTTTATTTTAGTAAATCATAAAAAGTTGTAAAACCCCCTTAGAATCACATTAAAATCTTTTGACTATTATTAGTTTTTTGAGAATTTTTTTTGCGTGGCGTTGGTTCAATCCCCGTTGGAGGCGAATTGTTTTTGCATTTAGTGATATATTGGGATGATTTTACGTACTGGGGTTTTTCTATGCGCGGAACAAGAATTTGACGTTTTTTTGTTGAAAATTTTTTGCGAGTTCCAAAAAACGGTAGAAAGAACGACCAGGGCTAGAAATTGAACCAACATCCATTTTTGGAACGCGCTAAAATTTTTCAACCAAAAATAACTTCAAATTCGTTTTACCCGCATAGAAAACCCCCAGTGCCAAAAATCATCCAAATATACCACTTATTAATCACGCAAAAAAATTCGACTCCAATGGGGATTGAACCAGTAACATATGGCGCAGATAATTTTTTCTCAAAAAATAATGATCGGCTCGGAATCGGGTGCTCGGTTTAGGGTTGCTGCTCGTCTCAAGGCTGGGTGATCGGCAAAATCTCAGCCCTTCTGATATCTGTCGGCCACGGCTCCCAGAGCTTGGTCTACCCTTTATATGCTACAATTTTGTATGCAATAATTTAATTTCTGATGATTTTTGTTTTAAAAATTGTATACTGTTAAAATCTAATCACTTGTATTTTTAATTGTAAGCAAATAAAAAGTTAACATTTTTAAATGAATAAAATATTAGAATTCAAAATACGCTAGAAAACGTTTTTAATTCTTAAACTATGGATTGGAATAACCGAATGATGATACGTCATTGTTGCCATTACCCAGTTCATCTTCATCACATTTATGAGATGATCCTACATTATTTGAAATACCATATAAATATTCTTTTATTGAATTAGTTTCAAAATCTTTATATATATTATGATGAATATTTGAGTCACCTAAAATATCCTTTTTCTATCATCTTTAAAATGAGGGCAACTTTTATTAAAAATCGTTATCTCCATGAAGAAAAAAGATTTTTTATGGGGTTTTCGATTTTGAGATATTCAAACACTGAATTTAATGAATACAAAAAAAATTTCCGAAAAATGCGAATGGGAAGGGGGCTCCTCCGGGAACGATGTTACGTAACTTTTAACCAGACCATTCTCATTAACTTTTCGTAACTCGTGGCTCAGACCTTTTCCCCTTTTAGAAACGTAATTTATGGATGACTCTTTAGTCCAATGCGAATTTCCGCTTTAATTTTTTCATCGGAGATACGGTAGGCCCTTATTTTTTTTACGATGGGACGCTGGTTAGAGTGTGAGACCCTCCTTGTTCACCAATTATGACTCGGTAAAAAAACTCTAGAAGTTTTTCAATAATCGTTACTCTGATGTTGCTGGTGATCAAACAAATGATATTTTTTCAGAATGTTCTCTTGTTTTGAATTTTCTTTCGACGAAAGCAAATTGTAAGAATTCCTTTTCGCCAAATAATTTTCATCTAATTTGTTGGCACTTAGTTTTTGATCAATTGGAATGTTGACTAAAAAAGAATGGTAGCTAGTAGGATAAGTCAATTTATTCGTTATTGGTGAAATTGATGCTTGTTCGGATTCTGTATGATTTGAAAATTCTTGTTCGAATTCTTGCTTAGTGGTTTGCTCGTCCTCTAGCTGATTTGAAATTTCTCGATTTTTAGATTCATTCTCTTTTCGATATGCGTCTTCATAAACTTGTATAAATGCTTGATGAGTCATTTCGATATCAGTTGTTGGTTTCTTATTCAATACATAACGATTCGGGGTTTCATTATATTTATTAAATTTTTCTTTTAATGTTTTAAAATTTGGTCGTGAAGTATGCTTGGGTGCCCAACAAAGTAATAATGTTTCAAATAGTTCTAAACTGCATCTTTCTGGCCGAGGTAATCTATTGCCATTATTTAGATGGTTATATAGAGACTGCATCACATTTGATCGATTCAAATCAACATCTTCATAAGGTAGCTGAGCAAAAGTCAATATTTCCCAGCATGTAATTCCAAACGACCACACATCAGTTGCTTCACAATATAAGTTCCTCTTTGGGTCTTTTAAGCATTCCATAGCCACCCACCGATATGGCATGGAAGATGGAGCAGTGATATCATTTTGAATTAATCCGGATAATCCAAAGTCCGTAATTTCAACATGCTTTGAATTCTTCATTAAAACATTTCTGGTTGCAAGATCTCGATGTACAATTTGCCTCTCCGCAAGATATTCCATTCCTAATGAAATTTGATAACAATATAAAATCAGATAGCTAGGGTTTAACTTATTCCGATTAACATGCAAATAGTTTTTCAACGATCCGAGCGGTCGAAGTGGAATAACTATCTTAGTCCCATCGGCCAAGCAAATTCCAAATAGTTTGATTAGATGCATATGTGAAAGCCGAGCCATGATCCCAGCTTCTTTGATTAATTCCTGCTCGTCTACATTATTTATATTTTTGATAGCGACCTTAATTTTCCCTCCTTTGGTAATATAGTGACCAATGTAGACTGAACCAAATTGCCCCTCACCTAATTTTTCTTTGCCAATATCAAGCTGATCAATCGGGATTACAATTAAAGAGTTCATTGTGGCTTGGTTTAAAGACAACAATTCATTTTGCCGTCGAATTTTTTGAATGGTTAGACGTTGCCATGATATAAATCCACTCGAAAATAAGATAGATCCGATGAATAAAATTATGGAAATTATGAAAACCGATTCTACTTTTTTGACATAATGATCACACGCATCATTATCAACTAAAAATTAAAAATATTGAAATCCTACTACTATAAACGTGCGGCGTACCGACATGTGAGGATTAACATTTGAGGACCCGACATTTGAGGACACGACATTCGAGGACCGACATTTGAGGACCGACATTGTATTTCATACAATATATACTAGCAAACAATAAGTTTGATGATTGGGAATCATTTAACTAAGATGATGATGAAAATTAATAAATTTTAAAATAATAGGATTTTTAAAGAATAATCCTCAAATGTCGGTCCTCAAATGTCGGGTTCTCAAATGTCGGGTCCTCAAATGTCAGGTCCTCAAATGTCAGGTTATCAAATGTCGGTCCTCAAACGTCAGTCCTCAAATGTCGGTCCTCAAACGTCAGTTCTCAAACGTCGGTCCTCAAATGTTAATCCTCACGTGTCGGTACGCCGCTTAACCGAGCCTCAATTCATAGGATCGGTTAAAGGGCCATTACAAAACAATTCGACCCCCAAAATTTGGAGCTACTACAATTTAACGGCTCCCAACAATGGTGTTTGAGATCGGAAAAAATTTTTCCTATAGGGGTTTTTTCATGCGAAAAATACGATTTTCATATTATTTTTGTGTCAAAGTCTATAGAAAATGTGAAATTTGCAACCTGATTTCACCAAAAAATTCGTAAGGAAAAATAAATGAAATATAAGAAAATATAAAATTATGAAAATTGATTATTCCTGGAGTTTCTTAATGGCTTCGTATTTGATTCTTGTGTGCCTGTACTTCCTTTCTTACTTTTTTTCGTAGAAAAATTACAAGTAAAAATGATTTATTCTTGTTGCGCCGTTGTTGATGTTAGTACCGCCGTGGCTAGCATTTTTGAAAATAAGTCGACTGACCGTGAGTATGTAATTTTTTGCACTATAACTTTCGCCACGTTCGTGTCAATAAACATTTAATTTCAGACTAATTGAGTTGCCTGATTTGCAATAAATATATTGACAAGAACGTGACGGACATGAAACGTGGCGAAAGTTATAGTGCCTAACGCAGCAGGGCAATGGACCTATAAGATCGATATGAATTTGTGACCAAGGGCGGTTCGCAAGTATGATGGGATGTAGCAGTTCCCTCTTTAGTGTGACTTGTGCATTTGGCTTCCTAGTTTGACAGATGTAGCAAGACTTGCAGAACTGGGCTATATCAGTAGTCCATCCCGGCCAGTAAAATTGACTCCTGATCATTTCAATTGTTTTTTCTTCGCCCGCATGAGCTCCTTGATCTTTGATGCGTGGTACAGATTGATGATAGTCTCTCGATAAACATGCTACATACAAAGATAGTGAAATAAGCTTCAAAATGCAAATTTCACATTTCTCTATAGATTTTGACACAAAAATAATATGAAAAAATATATATTGTCATAAAATTATTTGTAAAAAAATATTGTGTTTATTACCTATTAGAATAAAATCAATAACAATAAAAAACAATATGACAATAAACTAGTTGGAAACATGTACTGGTTATACATTGAAGAACTTGTCTACTAGTGCTCTTGAGCGTAGATCACACTAAAAAACGTATCAAAATACAGTCAAACCCCGCAATCATGACTCCCCATCCCCGAATTCGAATATTTTAACGAAAGATTGTTGAAAATAGTGACCTCCCGAAGGGGATCACTATTGCGGGTTTTGACTGTATTTAAATTTGTTGTTCTTGGCTTCACTAGATTATACAATTGCAAAATCCTACTAGTCTTATTGGTTCAGGGATACTTTCTCGAAGACATTTAATAACCATCGTAGTTGCCGTCTCCAAATCAACCATATAACCAGAAGAAACATACAATGGGTTGACACTACTCTCTGGCCGCACAATTCTAACCAAGTCTGCGTCTATGCCATCAATCGACAAAATAGCTGCATTTTTTAGAGCACGACACTTTTCATGAATCTTCTAAAAATTTACTTATTAGCATATAACGCTTGACAAGTTAACAAACGTTTTCTAGACAGTTGACTTCTTCTTTCGGGAATCCATCGTTGATAATTACAGAACTAAGAAAAGACTTGCTAACTCCAATAGTTGGTATTCCAGTCAAATATCCTACATGTGTAGCTAATCCACAGCCTAAAGTGTTAAAGGACCAGTCGACGCGGAAAAAAACACTATGGAAAAGTGTTTTATATTCGGAAAGTTCATGACAAATGGAGCATTTTTTGTTTTTACATCTTCTAAATCGTTGTATTTTTTGAGAGAATTGCGTTTGAAACTGTTCATGTTTTCGTTGTAATACACAAACTTTTTGAATAGAGTACTGTTCTTTAATCTAAAGGTGTTACACAATGAAAACATGAATGCAGTGAAAATTAGTTCTTGAATCAATAAAAGTTGTGTATTGTCGCGAAAAATCAAATTTTTTTGCCAGTTTTCGTAAGCCGATGAAAAACGAAAAATTTTTTAAAAATTTTTCGCGTCAATACACAACTTTTATTGATTCAGGGACGAATTTTCACTGCGTTCATGTTTTCGTTGTAATACACAGATTTTTCAAAAATAGCCAATTTCAAACGCGATTCTCTTGGACAACAATAACGATTCCGAGATTACCTCTACACCTTTAGATTAAAGAACAGTACTCTATTCAAACAGTTTGTGTATTACAACGAAAACATGAACACAACTTCACATTTCAAATGCAATTTTCTCAAAAACTACAACGATTCAGAACATGTTGTAAATGTAAAAGCAAAAATGCTCCATTTTTCATGAACTTTCCGAATATATAACTTTTTCATGGTATTTTGTCCGAGTGGACTGGTCCTTTAAAGTTATAAGTGGTGCCCAGTCAACTTTGAAAATCGCAAAATCTTACGCCTCGAATGAAATCTTCCATTACCATCAATTAATAACACGTCCACTGGAATATGGGAATTTTTCAGAACAATTTCAACGAGTGCTTCCGCTTCGCGGATAATCAAGTATTCAGGAATATAGGGAACTGGCAAATACACCACTTGGTCATCCGTAAAAACCGGCTGAAAACAAACTACAGAAAATACCGTTGATGTTTCAAACCTCAAGTCCTGGATACTCCATAACACTATAACTGATGATCGCTATGTCGGGAACTGTTGTACAAATTGAAATGTCAATTCCGCCGATATAATGAATCGAATCCAAGTTAGAAATTTTTTCAACCGAATCTTTGATTTTTTGCTAAATGTTGAATTTTATTTTTTATCCTTTAGTTTTGTTTGGGAGCTACTACACAATAGGGAGGGCCACCCACGTGAAAAATTTTATTGGAAATGACTCCTCTAGGGGTAAAAACATGCGAGGAATCCGAATTTGACATTTTCAAAGAGAAAAAAACGCTTCCCTGATTCAGGGAAGGCGTATTGTGTATTAAAGCGAAAAATCGCATTTTTGCGACTTTTCGGTTCAATATGCAGGCCTTCTCTGGATCAGGGGGTCATTTTTTCAGAAAAAAATTTTCGAAAATTTTTTCACTTGGGTGGCCCGCCTCTATTGTGTAGTAGCTCCAAAATTTGCTAAGACTTCCTTTAAAATGTTACCTCTCTTTTCAAGCATTTAATTTTAGCCGATTTCACTATAAAATCTTCAAAAAATGTAACATAAAGAAAGTTGAAATATGAATGCATCACACCAATCGAACAAATAAGTGATGTTAACATCAAAGGCAAGAATTCCAAAGAGCTACCAAAAACTATCTAAAAATTTTCAAGGATAAAATTGAAATTTCCACTATATATATTTTGACTAAAAATTGAATTTTTGACAAAAATCGAATTTTGGAAAAAAAATCGAATTTTTGACTAAAAATCGAGTTTTGGGAGAGAAATAAATCGAATTTTTGGCAAAAATCGAATCTTGGAAAACTGTCCTAGTCCCAGTTGGTCGTGGGACTAGGACAGTTTTCCAAGATTCTGTAACTTGTGCATCACTACTTTTCGCATACATGGTGAATAGAAGTTTTGTATACTTCCAGTCCAATAAGCAAGAGGAAGAAACTTTTGTTAAAGCCTACAACCAAATGGCCCGCTTTTAAGCGATAACAATAAAAGAAAATGTAAATATTTAGAACAAAATAGGCAAGAACTAGGCAATACTTGACTAGATTTTCTAATGGAGTAAATAATAGAGGAAATAATGAGGCATGAGCAGTGGTTGAAAGTAGTAGAAACACGTCTTTATATTTGAGGTTCTAAAAATTAATAACAAATTTTGTTGCTCTCAATTCCTGAATAGGGTTGTCAAGATATCGAAAATCGAGATCTCGAAATCGAGACTTTCGAAAATTTTGATCTTTAAATTGGGCATTTTTAGCGTTTTCGAGATCTCAAGGGCCTCGAACCGATGATCTCGAGTCGAGATTTTTTTCGCCGAGGTAATCATTTGAAAGATGGATTTTTTTAAACCGTTATTTTCTGAGCATTTTAAACTTAAAAAACCATATTTTCAAAAAAATTTCGATTTTTGATCAAAATTCAATTTTTCGCCAAAATTCGATTTTTGACCATAATTCAATTTTTTAGCCAATTTTTGACGATTTTTTCAATTTTTACAAATTTCAAGGTGGATCAAGGTGATTTTTGAACATTTAAAAAAAATCACCTTGGTCACTTATGTTTTTGCCTAAAGTTTTGGGAATTTTTTAGAAAAAAACGTAGGGGGGGGGACCATGATAAATTTTTCGAAAATAGAAATCTCGATCTCGAAAATATTGATTTCGTTCTTTGATCTAGATTTGTTGGATCTCGATCTCGACAACCCCATTCCTGAATCAAAACATTTTTTCAAAAAACCAACCTTGAAAACTAACAAAGTCATCGGAATCGAAACCATTAGAATCGCCTTTTCATGAACATGCCAGCCGAATAAATAAAACGAATAAGCACTCAAAATGATCGAAACCAAAAATTTTTCTTTAACATTACTGACATATAATAGAAAAAGTGGAAGAAGATATATTCCAATGAATACCAAAGTTAGTGGAGGTGTAATGTTTGGCAAAACACTGTGCTCATACTCCTGAAAATTACGAAACACAAACTCTTTTTTTTCAAACAAAAATAATCCAACCTCGACTAAACCAGAAGTGTATGTTGGTGCATATTTTCCGCAATTCTCAAACCATGTTTGACAATAAGTCTGCAGCTTGAACAATTTCAAAAGTTTGTAAAGTGCATAATCATAAAAGTTATAAATAGCCCAAAAATTTGGTGCCCAATAGGAATGCGTGAGCCCACGTTTAAATGGAAACAACCTGGATAAAATTTGTTGGAATGCTTCAAAGCCACCTAAATTTGTTGAATATGATTTAATTTTTTGGCACTCTTAAAGGCGAGGAATCCAAAATGAATTTTTTCAAAAATTTGTTTCTAAAAATTATCCTTTTAGAAGTAATTTTTTGCTGAAAATCGATTGAGCGCATTCCCGCAGCGTGAAAATGTTTTCCTGACACTGATTTAGGGGGATATGTGTATTGAAACGAAAATGAGCTTGCCAGCCTAGCTAGTAGATTGGCAAGATAATAGTCTACCTAACTAGTATGATACAAGCTAGTAGACTGAAAGGCTGGCAAGCTAGTAAGATGGTAGGCTGTACTCTCCAAAATCCATATTCACCGAATCAAGGTCAGGAAAGAGTTTTCACGCTTCGGGAATGTAAGCAATCGATTCCCCACTCCGAAAAACTCCTAGAAAACCTGTTTTCCTGCAAAACTTTGTTCATTTTCGTTTCAATGCACACATCCCCCTTCCCTGAATCAGGGAAGCATTTTCACAAAAAATTCACGTTATTTTGGGTTTTTAAGAGTACAATTGTTTTCTTTCAATTACCTTGATACATAAAGGGACCAAAAGAAAGTATCACCGGTGTTAAAACTGCCACGCCTAGATTAAAAACCCGTCGAACTATTTCACGATTAAATGGTAGTATATATTTAAAGGCAAAATAAAGAACAAAAGCAGGTACGTAGTACAAAAAGATATGCTTAAAGTTGAGTAATATTGCAAAAATTAAGGCACCCTAAAATTTTTTGTGAGCTTATATGACAAGAAGTAAGCACTAGGAACGAACTTCAATTCACTTTTTTTCGGAATAAGTAAGTGCGCGCAATCGATTTCTCGCATAAAATTACCCCAGAATGGATTTTTTTGCATAAAATTTCAAAAAAAATTTTTTCACCATCCACCGTTTCCAGCAGCTCTAGTTTTCAATATTTATATCAGCCAAACTTTTAGACTCGTCCACACCAAAGCCTGAAAGATTTCCTGAAGATGATGAAAGTTTTTCAAAAAACATTTTTCACCATCTTCATGACTCAAAATCGAAAAGTGAAGTTAGATTCGCAGAAGTTAGATATGGAAGTAAAAAAGTGAAATTAGATTCGCGAATCTAACTCCCGTGCAAGTGAAGTTCGTTCCTAGTGCCAAGAAATATCTACCGTAATTGGCGAATCTCTTTGAATAGCTGAAATGGCAAGGCACAACAGCCCGTATAACATAGAATTGTATTGAAAATGTATATTATCCAATAAAATCAAGCCAGGATTAAAGGCCATAAGAACGAAGAGACCTAATTTGAGCCTATGTTTCAACGAAGCTTTTCCCCATTCTAACGTTTCAATAATAGATTCGGAGAGAAAGATTGCAGCTATAAACTAAAAATTTGCAGTAGATTAAGGGCTGAAAAATGAAATCGTACATAAAGAAAGTCTGTGACAATTACAGAAACACGTTGGAAGATCAACACGTCGTTGTTGAATAAAGGTTCTTCTTGAAGAGTTAATATAGATTTGTTGTAAAATGCAGCAACAGTAGACAAACTCTTCTCAAAGTAGGAAAAGAATGGAGGATAATCTAATGTCCAGATAGAAATGTTTGAATAATACCAATCCTTTAGAGGCAGATTGTATGTTAAAGACATCCAATTTCGATGAACCTACAAAGATTTCATGTTTTTTAAATTCAAAAGTGCTTGAGGAATAAAAAGAACAGTTGGATGTGCCTCAACAGTGACGTAGGCAAAAAATTTTCACGAAAAATGACCAATTTGTTACTAAAAATGTCCAAAATTTTCATTTTTTCACCAAAAAATGACCAAATTTGTCAATTTTTTCACCAAAAATCATCATTTTTTCACTAACAATTTTCATTTTCTGTGCATTTTCAACATAGTATAAGGGTCAGGTATGATTTTTCACCAAAAATGACCAAATTTGTCAATTTTTTCACCAAAAATCATATTTTTTCCGCCAACAATTTTCATTTTCTGTGCATTTTCAACATAGTATAAGGGTCAGGTATGATTTTTCACCAAAAATGACCAAATTTTTTACTAAAAATGTCAAAAATTGAAAATTGCGTCAAAAAATTTTTTTTAATTCAATTTTTTTCACCAAAAATCATCATTTTTTCACTAACAATTTTCATTTCCTGTGCATTTTCAGCATAAAAAAAGCATTTCTCAAACAAATTTTCACCTGTGGCGCTATCTTTATGCTTTAGCTTAAGGATTTCACCAAAATTATCCTAAATTTCCCAATTTTTAACAAACAAAAGTCCCCCCCATTTTAACATTTTTTCACCCAAATTTTTCATTCTCTGAGCATTTTCAGCTTAAAAACAAGCGTTCCTCAAAAAATTTTTTGCCTGCGGCGCTGGTTTTTGCGTTGTCAAGGATTTCAACAAAAAATTTTCGCCCCTATCGGCGCGAAAAACATAGATGTGGACAAAGATGATTTTTGTAACATTTTGAAAAACTCGAAAAAACCGGAACTTGTGCACTTCGGCCCCCCCCAAAATGTATTTATGCGAATTTTGGGGGGGCCGAAGTGCACAAGTTCCAAAAAACCTTGGTCCCCACCCTTATGTTTTTGCCAACAATTTTAGAAAATTTCGAAAACAAGGGGCACCAAGGCAAATTTTTAAAATTTCCGGGTAGGGCCCCCGTTAAAAAATTTCTGGCCTCAACTAACTTCGAAATCGGTAGAAGTGTAACTTCGAACAAGAGATGATTTTAATGCAATTAATAATCCGATTAATAGCCATACAAATTTTCTTTGAATTAAATGAGGCGACACTTTTTCATCAGGTATGGACTTCTTCATCTTCGTTGAAGTTTGAGCTTTATTCGATTGTGACATAACTTTTCAAACAAGCCTTCGGCGCACACAAAGACCTAAAAAAACATGGACTATCAGGGGGCAAAAGTTTTTCCGAAGTGCATAAGTTCCGGATTTTTTACCTTTGCCCAGTCACTTAAAACGGTTTTTCTCGGGACCCTTAAAATCTTTTCACTTAATTTAAAAAGTAATCGTTAAAGGAATAATTGGGGCAAATCGATTAGATTTTGGTGTAGGTCCGCCTTATTTTGCATTTTCTACGCCATTTTGAAGTTGGAGGTACATGGGCAATTTTGTGCTCCTGCCTTCCCGGTGTTTTCTCTTCCAAAACTCGGTCAGATTCGGTCCGGAACGGCGTAAATTGCTCGGATTCATGTTTTCCGTATGGAAAAACCATATTATAATCGAAACCGTTAAAATCTAAAAAATTTTCATTTTCAGCATGATTTTTTTTGAAAAATCCTGGAGTAGGTGGGTCAGGACAAATTTATTCGCCTCAAGTGAAGTTTTTTTTATGAATTTTTATCCTATTTTTAATTTTTTTTTAATGAATTTTTTAAATTTTAACCCATTTTTCAATTTTTTTGTCAAGGGCAAAATCTTTTGGATCCTGCTGAGAATCGAACTTGAGAACAATTTCTACGAGCCGACAGTCTTCGCCACTCGGCCATGAGGGCTTCTTTTGACGTTTTTATTCGGCATTTTTATTTTTTTTTCCTGCTAAGTGCACTCCCCCAGGCGCAGTAACTCCGAAATTTCCGACATTTTTCGTTTGCGTTGTTAGGGTCGCCACAAATGCGCGCAAATACCGATCTTTAATTTGCATTGAGTTCCAACCAGAGACCGAAAAGGGCCGAGGCCCCCCAATCCCTGGGCCCCCTAGGCCTCACCAGGGGTCGAAAAAGGGGCCAAAGTCCCGGAGCATAGATTTTTTGAAACAATCCCATTTTCGTTGTCGATTTGAAAATATCATATTTACTTGAAATTCTCATTATTTTATTTGCGGGGCCTTGGGGGCACAAAGCCCCAAGGCCCGACCCCTAGGGGCTTCGGGGGCCCATTTTCGGTCTCTGGTCCCAACACATTGCATTATCTTGGGCTAACCCTAAAATTGCCAACTCGATAAAGTTTTTAAAAAAAGTAAACCATTTATGATTCGAAAAGAATAAAAAAACCTGAAAATCGTTTCATTCACAAAACTTCCTCAAAACTTATTTGTTGTAAAAAGCAGCCATAATTTTCAAAACACGTGCATAATTCCAACAACGTTTGTTGATTTTATTATTACATAACAGATTTTTTTAATCGTTTTTTAGTCTTCCCTAATGGTAAAACTTGTATTTTTAGTGTCTCAACACAAGTTCAAAACCCATTTTAATGGGCAATAATCAGGCAAATTTTCACAAGCGTGAGCGCACGAATGAGGGAAACACGAATCCACGTCAACGCATGCTCAGTGGTTCCGGATTGCCAGGTCATCATGTTCGAGAACCTACCGGCACTGGAGATGATGGATGTCCTGTTCAGGTAATGAGAGGAGAATCGGATTTAAAAAAGTAGGGAAGAGGATTGGATTTAAAAAAGTAGGGAGGTAAAATCGGATTAAAAATTTAAGTTGTAAAATTGAAAAATTTTTCTTACATAAAAGGGAAGAAAGTTAAGGGATTTTTGACAAAAGTTAGGGGAATTAGCCAGAAGTTAGTGGAATCAACCATACATGCACAAGGGGGATGCTGCATTTTTATACTTAGAGGTTTTTCGACATGGAGAACTTAAATCTGAAGGAATTTTTTTGATTTTTATTGCAGGAAAGGATCAAATCATCCAATTCTGAAATTTTGCATAAAATGACCATAACTTTTTTTCTTGGCATTTAAAAACCATGGGGTCATTTTAACGCGAAATTTTATGAGGAACAACTTTGTAGAACACCACTTTCTCGGAAAAAATCATGTAGGGGGTATTTAAATTTTATTTGTCTTCATTTTTTTCTTATAAGATTGTAGCCAATTTGGTCTTTTTAGATGAAAATAGCTAAAGGGGAACCTGTTGTTGAGTCAATGCAAGCCATAGAAAATGATGAATACCCTGTTGTTTTTAAATGGCACGCTCAACAAACAGCAAGGCAAGTTTATGTCACTGGGTCGTGGGACAGTTGGAAAAGGAAAGTACCTCTAGTTAAGTCGACGAATGATTTTTCTACTATTATTAATCTAAATCCAGGTTAGTTTGTTGATGAAATTCTCGAAACTTTTTTGTAATGTTTAGGAAGATATGAGTATAAATTTTTGGTGGATGGGCGCTGGTGTGTAGATGATCAACTTAGCAAAACGGATAATCCTATGGGCAGTCAGAATAATGTAATTTCAATTGATACTGCCGATTTTGCGGTAAGTTAAATTTTCGATTGCATCGGCATTTTGCCATACTTTATTTTACAGGGTGAGCAAAAAAATCGCACTTTTGCGTTTTTTGGTGAGAATTTTTAAAAAATACTTATAAGGGGTATTTTCATGTGAAAAATCGATTGCACGCATCGAAAAACCTTGAAAACGTTCTCCAGAACATGAATTATCCAATTTCTAAGTAGGAATTTCTACCAAAAATAACTGAAAAATATGAAAATCGGATATTTCCTAGTCTGGGAGGCTTTTCCAATTTTTGGAAAAATTCGATTTTCGGGTACAAAATTGAGTCAGAAGTCAATTTTTGAACTCAAAATGGAGCTAAAAATCGATTTTTGGTATAAAATTGAGTCAAGTCAAACATTTTCAAGGTTTTTCGATGCGCTCAATTTATTTCTCGCATAGAATATCCCTATTGAATCATTTCAGACAAAAATTTTCGCTAAAAAATGACCAAATGGCGTTTTTTTTTTGTTGGAACACCCTCTACCCTTTTTGATTTTTTTAAAAACTTTTAGGTATTTGATGCACTGGATAGAGATTTAGCATCCTCTAATGCTGGTGAGGCGATGAAAAAAATGAACTCTACTGGAATGCAGCCAAGTCATGATACACCAAATGATAGAGAGCTCGAAAAGCTACGTGAATTTACGCAGCAACCACCGGATCGAAGGGACTTTGAAAAAGCTGCGAACCCACCAATTTTACCTCCACATCTACTTCAGGTATTTATCTTTTCAATTTTTCAAAAAATTTAATTTGAAAATAGGTAATTCTCAATAAAGACACGCCTGTGCAATGCGACCCAAATGTCCTTCCGGAACCAAATCATGTCATGCTAAATCACTTATATGCGCTTTCAATTAAAGATGGAGTGATGGTGTTAAGTGCGACTCATCGACATAGAAAGAAGTATGTGACAACTCTTCTCTACAAGCCTATATGAACAGATACTTCAGGACTTGTATAATGCAGGGTGTGTCGAAAGAAACCGGAATTTTGGCGATTTTTTCATGTTTTTTCGACCCGAAATTTTTTTTCAAGAATGACTTTATAGGACTAATTTTATGTGGGGAATCGATTGCGCGGAGCTTGAATATGCTTCCCTGATTCAAGGATATTAGTACATGTTCGATTTTCGCTTCAATACACACTCTTATTTTTCTGAATCAAGGCCAATGAAGCATTTTCAAGATTCGAGAATGCGCGCAATCGATTCCCCGCATAAAATTAGCCTTAATAGGGACATTTTTGAAGAAGAAAAAATTTTCGGGTCGAAAAAACATGAAAAAATCGCCCAAATTTTGATTTTTTTATACACCCTGTGTATTATGATTTCTTTATATATTTAAAACTTGTATTATAATTTGTAAATGTTCACGATTTTCTAGTTTACTACAGTGGCGTAGCTGGAGAGGGACATATGTGGTTCTTCCCCTAGCAAATCTGGAAAAATAAAAAATTTTCCTGATGATTCCCCATATGTTTTGGCGGACAAAAAAATGTCAAAATTTGCATAAGGGTTTCTCCTCTTATGATTTTTGATGGTTTCCCCTCCATTTGGGTCTAGAACCAATTGTGCACCTCAGAAAGTGGAAAAAATTACATTCAAAATTCGCATTTTTCCTTACTTATCGAGGTGCGCAATTGTCCCTCTTGGCTACGCCACACTGGTTCACTATCAGGGCTGAACCGACACCGGTATTTCGGTATCTGTAATTACGGTAAATCGGTCATTTTCGGACTCACCGGAATTTCGGTATCGGTAATCCGTTAATTTCTGATTCCGTTAAGTTTTCGTTATCCGATAATTTTTTTCATCCAGTTCAACCCTGTTCACTATCATTCTGGTTTGATTGGAATTTCTAGCATTTGTGAACATTATATGTATTTTGCTCTATCTGAAATTAAAAGTTGTGATTTAATGGTATAGTATTTATACTGTAGCAAGAGGGAGTCCCCATCCATTCTTTCATCGGGATAAAAAAATTGGGAGCCTTTTCATTGGCCGTTCGATGAACAGATTTTCGAAAAAAATTTTCTGGAAATGACACTTCTAGAGGTAAAAACATACGGGGGAAATCCGAATTTGACATTTTTGAAGCGAAAAAATGCTTTTTTTGATTCAGGGAAGGCCTGTGTATTGAAGCGAAAAGTCGCATAAATATAGGCAAAATCGTATTTTTGCTTCAATACAATGGGCGATCCCCCTCCCCTTGGCTACGCCACTATGACTTTGTTTTAACGACGTAAAGAAGGGGGAACTTCGGAGAAAAATTTCTAAAGAAAATTTCACTTATAGAAATTTAGAACAAAATTCTAAAGAAAAATGATCTTTTCCCTATATATTTCCCCTCCAAACCCAATCTTTCTTTACGTCGCTTTTTTGTTTAGTCGGGTTGAGTACGATAATGTACAGCCGGAAATTGTAATAAATATATTTAATGAAAGGATAAATTTTATCTTCTGGTTCTTATTCCGAAATATTGTTTATTAATAGGGAAGATGATAATACATATTCAGACGGGGGATGGTCCCCCATCACCCACCCACTGGAAATTTGTAAAATTTTGAGAGAAAAAATCATAAGGGGGACCAAATTTCATTCACCCACTGAAGAAGACAAAAAACATCACAAAAATCATCCACCCACCCTTCCGATTCAGTATCCCTACCTACTTGTATGAAGATGATTAAACTATAGTCTTTATGTTTAAAAAGAATGAAGCTTAATTGTTTACTACAGGAAAGAGTTGATGTTTCGGAAAACCCATGGAGTGTACAGCTATCCGAGAGATGTTATAGAATAACGATTACAGTAAGCTTTCATGTTGAAATTTTTAAAAAGGTAATCCAAGAAGAAGGAGCATACTTTGACCGAATGTTGTGTCTAAATAGAAAATGAAAGTTAATTTAAAAAACTAATCAAGACTTATGCACCAACTTAATATGAACATGTTTCAAATTTGTCTTTTTTAGGCATCTAAAGTTGGATCCGGAGCTCGAGTTATATTGGATGTTGAGCCAGATTCGGATAGCGGATACGAGTTGTTGATTGATTACGAACTAAAAGTTGACAAAGAAGTTGATGCGGTTGGTTTTTTTATCGGGTTTTGCCCTAGAATGAAAGCTGTTTACTATTTAAGGTAGAAAAAGATTTATGGAAAGAAAAAGAAGAGCTTATAACAATTTCAACGGAATTGCTTGTATTTGATGTTGCTTTTAGCGTTAACGTAAGAGAAACTTTGGTTCCTCAAGACCTAACCATTGCTTCCAGTTCACGAAATTTTCGAGTTCTGGTGAGTCTTAATTAGCAAACAATTGTCTACTACTAACCTCTTTTAGACATCTAATGGAAGTTGCTTTGTAGACACATCTTATATGAATAAGTTGGGCGGAAAATTGTTTGCTGATTGGTTTGACAGGGAGCATCGAGGTGAGGACACAGCTGTAGTTCAAATGGTGGAGCCGAAAGAAGTCCAGACATTAATTCATGCGTCTTGTGCATATTCTAGTGTCATTATACATAGGTACGTGGAGTTTGTGTTCAAACCGTCAAATCTCGATTTAGTGCCACTTCCGGCCAATTCGTGCCCCTCCCCGAAATTCAAGTACCAAAATTCTTTGTTGAATTTCTATAAAAAAATCGTGGATTTTGCTATAGGAGGCCCAGCCTCTATCGGAAAAACTCCAACGAAAAAAGGGTGACTCTTATGTTTTTTTCGCTGCTTCGCCACGATATGTGGCCCTGGTCACGCCCCTGATTGTTTATTATTATTTTTTAAATCAAATTTTAGTTTAAGATAATTTTTTAGACGAAATTTTCGAGATGTGTTAAATTTATCCGAACGCCTCCGTATTATTGGCTTATTACGCGCCGTAGAAACTTTTCTAATGGAAAGTACAACGCTACACTCTATAAGAAAATTAGAATATGCTGTTGAATATGGAATGACTCGGTTGGCCGAAACGGTGAAAAGAAGCTTCCCACTGAAGATAGACCAATGGAATGTTTTGCACGAATATATGAAGCAAAATGGAGAAACTTTACAAGAGATGCACCCTTTAGTGTTGGAACTCTTAGATATTGATTCTGAAGTCGCTATTTTATAGTTGTTGATTATTTTGACAAATGTTATCTGTTATGCCCATTAAAATCAGTATCATTTTTCGTAGAAAAAAAAACCAATTGTCATTCTCTCGCAGAGAGAACAGTTGAAATTTTGAACATGATCGGAAAATTTTACTGTTTTTGATCACTTAAGATAAAAATAAAACTGTTGCCCTTTCTTGTTACAAAATGTTTATTACTTTTATATATTTTTCTTTCTGTGCTAACCCAGTTGCCCAGGGTGAAGTATAGTATATCACCTTTTGGGTATACACATGGATCATACTTCATTCGAAAGATCTTTTCGAGTAGTATCCGAAAAACATCAAGTTCTTAAAGAGCCGGATACTACTCGGTGAGATCTTTCAAATGGAGTAGGATCCATGTGCCTAGTCACAAGGTGCTATACTATACTGTTATCGTTGCCCAATTTAGAATGTTGATTTACCTCGTCTACTTAGCTATATTCGTGTTGATTTTGGTAAATTTTTGCATAACTCTATTTATCACGTATACTATGAGACATTCACGTCCTCCGAATTTGAAAGAAAAACTAGTTGGAAATGAGAAGCCGAAGATTCGATTATGCTCGGTCATTGGCTCAGGTGGACATACCACAGAAATGTTGGCAGTAATGGAACAACTTGGAGAACACTATTCTAATAGAGTTTACATCGTTGCTGATACGGATAGGCTAGGTGAGACAAAGGTTAGTTGATTGTTTTAAAAATTTACTTTTATTCACAAACATTTAGGTCCTTCATTTCGAGAGATCTCGCGCGAGCGGAACTTTCGAAATTGTTTATGTGCCTAGAAGCAGGGAAGTTGGTCAAAGCTATTTCACTTCAGTTTANCTTTTATTCACAAACATTTAGGTCCTTCATTTCGAGAGATCTCGCGCGAGCGGAACTTTCGAAATTGTTTATGTGCCTAGAAGCAGGGAAGTTGGTCAAAGCTATTTCACTTCAGTTTATACTACTATTAGAGCCATTTTATATAGTTTTATGATTATTTGGCAAGCCAGGTTAGACTTTGTTAGTCTTGGCGGATCATTCAAAATAAGTAGCCGCCGCCTTCTCTAAAATTTGCCAAGAACATTTGGAACTTATGCACTTCGGCCCCAAGAAAGGTCATTCTTAAACAAATTTTCTACTCTAACAGAACGTCAAGTGTACTGCACGACTTTGGGGGGGAGGGCGAACTGCACCGATCAGTGCAGTTCGGCCCCCCCCCCAAATTCTCATAAATACAAACATTTTGTGGGGCCGAAGTGCACCGATCGGTGCAGTTTGCCCCCCCCCCAAATTTGGGGGGGGCGAAGTGCATAAGTTCCAACATTTGTTCAAAATCAGAAAATCTAACTTCAAAAATCAGGTTTTAGAAACAAAAATTAGAAAATGATATAATTTTCCATTATATTTCTTATAAATTTGACAAAATTTCGCATCTCAAAAAGCAGATTTGAAATCTCAAAATCAGCATTTTTCTGAAAAGTCAGCTGACTTGGTACCCCTGTTAACGGGCCGTTTAAAAACAGTAACGTTACCGATTTTGTGCAATCGTGTACGGCCATAAAGCAATTGATTTAGGCCCGATGTGTTATTGTGCAATGGCCCGGGAACTTGTCTTCCAATTTGTATCGTTGCCTTCCTCTATGACCTCTTTCGACTTCGCAACACAAGAATCTTCTTTATTGAAAGCACCTGCCGTGTAAAATCACTTTCATTGACTGCTATAATTCTTTATCACTTGCGGATTCCCGATTCGATTTTGGTGCAATGGCCTGATCTTGTAAAATTATATCCAAGAACTGAATATATTGGCCGGCTTTCATAAATACAATGTTATATGACTTGTTTATTTTTGTTCTATGTTTTTGAATATGTTTCATATCACACTATTTTATGTGAGCCTCGTGCTTGCAAAGTTTAATATCTAGTCATGTTTCATTTTATTGGGTCGTTCGGAAAATAACTGGCTTTTGCAGATTCAATCGTATCGTTATAAAAATGATTCCTCTAGGGGGTTGTTATATGCAGGGAATCGATTGCGCACACTGAAATGGTCTGTGTATTGAAACGAAAATCTGAATTTGAATTCCTGAAGGAATTTTTGAAAAACTCCACCGCCAATCGATAGATCGCATCGAAAAAGAAGGTAGTACCCCGATTTTCATGAAAAACATATTCGTTGAGAAAATTTAGTTCAAAATTGGCTAAATTTCTCCGCATAGAAAAACGCCCCGGAGGAGTCATTTCTATAACGATACGATTGACTTTGNTTCATGAAAAACATATTCGTTGAGAAAATTTAGTTCAAAATTGGCTAAATTTCTCCGCATAGAAAAACGCCCCGGAGGAGTCATTTCTATAACGATACGATTGACTTTGCAAAAGCCGGTTATTTTTCAAACGATATATATTAATAAATTCACGATATTGCGAAACCCATAAAAATATTGCCATTACATTGTAATTTGAGCTGTATTGTAATCTGAGTTTCATCCAGTCGTTTTTTTCTCGAAGTTGACACACAATAGTTTTCATAAACGATCAAGCCATGAAAGCATCGATTCGAAATAAGCATACATAAACAAATAGAAATGGTTCAAAGTATGCCTTGGCTTTTGCCTTTTTCTATCTTTTTGTGTTTTATTATAAAGATATTGCCATTACAATTACCAGTGCAGCGCTGTGATAATGTTTCGATTACTTTCGGTACAGATGTGCCCAGTGGCATCTTCAAAACACCGGGGTTTCCACAACAATATTGTGACAATCTTAAATGCGTTTATGAAGTAAGTCTCAAGTTGAAAAATGGTTTCAATCTAGTAATGCTCAAAGACAAAAGGTGGCAATTTCGTCACCTTTCTCGAATACCAGGGTGAGCAAAAAAAACAACCGTACTTTTGTAGACAACCGTAGTTTTTTGGTCCAAATTTTTCAGAATTTTTTTCAAAAATCACCTATAAGGGGGTATAAAACTGAGACGATTGGTCATAAAGCATAAAATTTTATTGGTTTTTTTGCTTCTCGACCAATAAAATTTGATGCTTCATGACCAATCGTTTCAATAAACACGATTTTATTGAAAATCAGGCAAAGTTACATTTTTTGACAACTTTTTCGACATGCTTGAACGCAACCTGAACAAAAAATAAAAGCATCAATTCAAAAATTTTAACGATCCAACAACTAATTTTTTAGATTGAACCGGTTGGT
>OZJO01030682.1:0-15946 GCA_900406225.1 Acrobeloides nanus
AATTTTTTATTTCCTTACAGAAATTACCCTTTTAGGGGTAATTTTATGCGAAAAATCGATTGCGCGCACTAAAAACCGCAAAAAATAGTGAAAATTCGATTTTCTCGAGAAATAGAAAATGTTAGCGACCACGCAGGGATGCATGGGAGGATATTTGTTCATTTCTCGAGAAAATCGAATTTTCATGTATTCAGGTGCGCGCAATCGATTTTTCGCTTAAAATTACCCCATAAATGGGTCATCTCCGGAAGAAAATAAAAAATTTTTTTGCCCAGTTTAGTCAACGTTAAGTGGCGGCAACCAGGGGAACTTGCGCCCATACTTCTAATTCTTTTATCAACTGCAATCAATGCTCTTTTAAAAATTTCAGAAGCAGTTCCCTAAAATATTTGTGAAGCGACGTTTCGAGCAACTAAAAAACTACTTGTATTATATAATTGACAGTTTGTCTTTCAGCCTGGCTACGATCTCGTAAAGAATCACTCGTTATAGACATTTCAAAGTTACGAAGCTTCCCGAGGAAGGTACGAGTCTTTCCCAACTTTCTACAGTCATCAACACTTAACCCAATCCATTCTTTAACCTCTTAAAAAGTATTTATCAATCTACTCGTAAAAACTTTACTAGGAAACTCGGAGAAAAAGTTTGATATCAATTCTTCGGCTTCGATTTTTGATAGATTCAATTCTTGGCTCAACGTTTCGGCACCCATCCCATAAATTATTCCGTATGAGAGCTAAAATATTCATGTAAGAAATTTTTGAAAAATTGCCAGAATGTGAAATAATCTGTGTATTGAAACGAAAATTTGAATTCCTGAAGAGTCGTTCGGAAAATAACCGACTTGTGGAGATTCAATCGTATCGTTATAAAAATGACTTCTCCGTGGGGAGTCTTTCTATGCGGGGAATCGATAGCACACATTGAAATGTGTCTGTATATTGAAACGAAAACCTGAATTTGAATTCCTGAAGAAATTTTTGAAAAATTCCACCGCCATTCTGATAGAACGCATCGAAAAACGGTAGTATCCCAATTTTCGTGAAAAACAAATTCTTCGTTTTTGAGGAACTAAATTTCCTCAACAACGAAGAATATGTTTTCGGGGTACTACCGTTTTTCGATGCGCTCTATCGATTGGCGGTGGAATTTTTCAAAAATTCTTTCAGGAATTCACATTCAGGTTTTCGTTTCAATACACAGACCATTTCATGTACGCAATCGATTCCCCCGCATAAAAAACCCCCCAGAGGAGTAATTTTTATAACGATACGATTGAATCTGCAGGTTATTTTCCGAACGGCCCAATTACCAACAGAAATATACGCATACTTGTTTAGCTTTATTCCTGTCAATTTGACATTTGGCATTAGAGTTAGTACTGAAGCGCTCGGCCATTCGTTCGAAAATATCAATGGTACTGTTTTCATTCAGCAAATTCATCAACTGCTCATCACCGGAAAGTTGACATAAAACTCTCAGCTCAAGTTGCGAGTAATCAGCAGCAAGAAATGTTCTTCCTAAATTTTGGTTGATATTTCGTCTGAACGGTTTTAGCTAGGTCGGAAAAATAAGATGCTTACCCTGTTGTGCAAAGAAAACAGAGCGCACCGAGAAATCTTCAACAATGCATTGCTTGGGGACAATTTGAAGATTGGGATTCGACGTAAGGATTCTTCCACCTGACGCAGATATGTGATCAAATTCGGTGTGAATACGTCCAGATTCCTTATTTACAGCAGAAATTAAACCTCGTAAACACTAAAATACTCTACATTACAAAATAGATTAAGTATTTACCTTAAGGGAATGCTCCAACTTCCTCCAATTTATGATTTTCTCGCATATAGGATGGGGTATTTGCATAAGAACAGCACTATTTGTCGAGAAATGGCGCGTGGTGATAGTGGCATTTTTAGGAACATTTAACCTCAGCTTTGTATAAAGGATCTAAAATTAGTTAGATTGATACCTATTTCGAATACCTCCTCTATGGAACATGCCCTTTAGCCGACTCAAAATTCGCATAAAAGCTTCAAAAGTGGTATGAAAGCGCTCAATAGACATAGTTTTCATCAGCATAGGCTCTAATGAAGCGAAGAGACTGGAACGATACAAATGAAACGATATAATGGAACAAAGTCAAATTCAGGGTTTTCGTGTCAATATTCAGGCAAATTCAAATCCGTTTAGTACCGTTAGATTCTCGCATTTTCTTAAAGTTCACCTTTGCAGTATCGGCCGAAGAACTCAAATTGAATGGAATTCCACTTAGTTGATAAACTTCCTTTTCAATCATGGACATTGACTTGAGGATTCTATCAATTAACTTTTGACAATGATGGCCATCAACATTCATCCCTCGGAACTCCATTCTAGCAATCACTTCTACACATTCTTCATATAGTGCCAATAACCTTGGAGAACTTAGCGGGAGTAACTTTTCGTGCAGTTTCAAAGACAAATAAGCATGAACAGTGCTACGCTCAATTCCATTCATTTGGTGAGAAAGTTTCAGCCAGGTGGGCCATGAAAATCTAAACTTGTTATATAAGAAAAGTAGAATATATTTTGTTGAAATTTTGGGTACTATTAAGGAATAGCGAGTCAACTTAACGTGAGATCTTCAAAAAAATTTTATAGCTTTTTTCTTTGGAAATGACCGTTTCATTTTATAGATTTTCATAGACATCCCTGCGTTATCGTGCTTGGCGGGAAAATTTTCCGCTAATCCTTAGTAGTCCCAAATTTGGTTACTTATACTGTTATATTGTTACTTATACTGTTATATCCTGTGCTAAAATTTCTTTCCAAAGTATCACTAGAATCAATAGTATCCAAAAAGACTTACCTTTGAACCAAAGTATCAATGGAGAAATCCAAAGTTTCATTTGAAAGTGTTTCACAGGCCAATAACATTGTACGAATGCAGAACATCCCTTCGATTATGTTCGGTTGATGATTTAAAAACAAAGATCTGGCCTTTCTCAAGGTTGGAAGAAGATCAAGAAAAAACTTTTGTATTCTACCATCTGCTAACAGATTCATTAAAAACTTCCCATTTGTTGACTTTGTGCATACAGAACAACCTACAAATGAGAATTTAAATTTCAAATAAAAGCTCACAAGAATGCAAATCATCGTATAGAAACAAGATGTAGAAAGAATCCTTTGGAGTGGCAAAAATTACTGATATTCTGCTGTCGTCATCAATGTAAAATTCAACACCAATTTTGGAAAAGTGTGTGAGTTGCAAAGGATTTTGACAGCTACATAAAAATAGTTTATTAGGTAATAGCAACGCTAAATGATAGACTGGGAAAATCTATGGGGCTATTCAAGCCTGGGGGTCCCAATGACGTGAAAAAATTGCAAATTTTTTTCCAGAAAATGACCCCTTGAGCGTAATTTTTAACGAGGAATACAAAAAGAGCACTCCCGAAGCGCAGAAACACTTCCCTGACACGATTTAGAGCAAAGTTTAATGATGTAACATGTGATTCTTGTAGCCCTAAAGAGGGCCGTTGGGATAAAAGAACGTCAATGCACTTAGTAAAGGCAATGATACAACGCTGTGATCTGGCTCCAAAGATTATAGAAAACTTGGGTTCTGCCTCTAAACTGCAGGCGACACATGTATTCTTGTAGGTAGTCGTCGTGTCGGTTATTGTCTACATTGAGTCCGTTGGACTTCTTGATCATTATCTTCTTGAACTTGCTCCAAGTCGATTCAATCGCTTGAGTGTAAGCTCTAGTGTTGGGGTTGATAAAGTTCATCGAGTAATTGGCAGTCATGTATAGCATCATATTGATGCATAATTAAGTTCGTTTTTTTATAATCAATTTTTATTCAACAAAACAACAATAAAATACAACAAAAACCGGTTTAAATGATTATTCTGGAACGTATTCTCCATCTACTTCAATAACAGCTTCCCATTTTTCTGGTAACATATCGATTCCACGTTCGAAGCCACGGTTCTTAGAGGCAATCCATGCCTTAACATCATCGACAAGCTCATCCAAATCATCGTAGACTTTGTTCGACATCCAGTTTTTCAGCGAGCGATTGATGTGATAGTCCGTAGGGGCCTCGGTGGGTGAGTATGGTGGGTGTGGGAGCAGATCCCATCCCTTTTCTTCGATCGATTCGATCACTCGTGCTTCGCGATATAAATAGCTCATTTATATCGCGCTCGGACTTTGTTGCTTTCCATCCTTTCTCGAAGTGGTAGAGCATAATATGACGTACATGAGCATGATTATCGACGCGCATTATGACAGTACTAAAAATGAGGGATAAAATTATAAAAAAATTTTGAATAAAAATGCAAAGTTTGACAAGTTCAAAGTAATTTTTAAATAACGAACTTAATTATGCATCAACCCAATACTTGCGCTTAGAGACATACGTTTCGTGTATGTCTCCACAAAATAGTGCCAGAAAAGTGTTTTTACGCTTCGAGAGTGCATTTTTTGGATTTCTCGTTAAAAATTACGCTAAAGGGATCATTTTCTGGAAAAAAAAATTTCAATTTTTTTCACGTCATTGCATTTCGGTTCCTGATACACGAAATTCTTCATGCCGCTGGCGGCCTTCTTCTAAACGTTGGATCCTTTGATCATGTTTCGGATGCATGAATCGCATCTTGACGTTGGCGCTGACTCTCTAGTCTATGACAGCGTTGATCTTCTGTTTCGGAAGCACAATATCTTTCATGTCGTAGGACTTGAAATAGCCCCAAATCTATAGCAGTTATTACCTGCAAATTGGTACGAGATGAATACCATTTTCAAACTTGAGTTCCTTTCTAATTTTATACAATGGGCTCTGTGGAGATAAAGGCGGAGTACTTCCTTTCGAAATTCGATTCAACCAATTCTTTTTAAGTGGATTAGCAATATTACAGACTTCTGGAAGCTTATTCTCGGAAGTCGAAGTCTTGCTTGTCTCAAACAAATCGGCACTCGCATTAAACACAGATTGGTTGAATAGAGATTTGTCTAGTGATTCTTCAAATTGATCTTCCGAAGATCTATTCAAAGTTGCATTGGGATGATTAGTTGAAGTGGCCATGCTGGAAGAAGTTTTCTGATTCAGATCATAAGAAGCCATATGTGAGCCAATTCCGCTTAAATATCCACTGTCAGTTGATTCAAGATTCTTCATAGACAACAACGGGGTATTCACAATATCCATCATCAAATGACTTGGTTTTACTAATTTTGGAGGCTTTTCGGGAGAAATTGTAATATTGTGAAAGCTGGCATTCAATTCATCCAAGAAGACATGATCATTTCTTGCCGGTAAAAGTTTTGCTGAAGATCGACGTTTTGTAGACAATGGACTAGTTTGTTCGTTTTCTATAGAAGCCTCAATTGGTTCGGCGGGCAAGGGAGCAATCGACATTCCATAACTGTTCATCAAAGCACTAAAAATTAATTTACATATGAGAATATATAAAACGAATATACTTTAATTGCTCCTTGAAGATAGACATGGCCCGATCTACTAAAATCCTTGCTGCTTCAACATCATCAAGTGGTGGTTCACCAAAAAGCCATGTATTGTAACTGCATTGTGAGGATGATTGTGTACTAAAAACGATGGGAAAGTGGAGAAAATCGATCGTTGTGAAAAGTCCACCCGCGATTTTTTATGCTGTTGTGAAAAGTCCTAGAGCCTTCGGCTCGGGCTATTTTGTTGGTATTCGATATGAATTCACATGTCGGCAGATGCGAAAAATTGTAAAATTGCATAGCGATCCTTTAAAATAAGTATTTTTTTGTTGAAAAATGACTAAAAATTGAAATTTTTACACAAATTTTTGGTCAAAAATGGCATTTTTGGAGAAAAAAATCGCTTTTTTTGATGATTTTCCGGTGCAAAATGTTATCTTTTATTGACAAATCCTCAGTTTTTACCCCCAAAATGGGATAGATATCTTTTCAAAACTTTTTAGTGAAAAAATTAGCGCCACAGACGCAAAATTTTTTTGAAAAATTGGTTGTATTTAAGCTGAAAATGCTTAAAAAGTGCCGATTTTTGTTTAAAAAATTGAAAATTTTTGCCATTTTTTACGGAAAAACTATTTCAGCTCTATTCGGTTTTTAAACCTTTCGGTTCCGGTTATCAAACCCATCAATTTTTGAATGTTCGATTCCGGTTTTTTGGACTCTATTGCCAAACACTGGAACACAAAGACATACAAGCATTGAAGGAAGTACAGAACAATTAAAACATTTATTTTGATAAGATCTGCTATTGAATGACAACTACCGTAGTAGTATTCCTTATACATCTTACGTAATATTTTTTTAGAAATGTCATGTTTGTGTAAATTATTTAATTTTAGCTAATTAGATTCCTATTCTAATTTTGCTCGTATAAATTTTTTAGTATATTTATTTTTAAAGGGGTATAAATTATGGACTATTTCATGAAACAATTTTTTCCTAAAAAGATCATTTTTAGGGGTGATTCTATGCGGAGAGTCGATTGCGCGCACTCCCGAAGCGTGAAAAATCGTCTTAACCATGTTTCTGGGAAAATATTACACTTATAATAGTCTTTTTTACAAAAATTTAAGGAAATAAATTTTTCGACTATTTTCCATATAAGCAAAAACAAAATTTTCCTAGAAACATGGTCAAGACGATTTTTCACGTTTCGGGAGCGAGCACAATCGATTCTCCGCATAGAATTACCCCTAAAAATGTTCATTTTAGAAAAAATTTTCATGAGATAGTCCATAATTTATACCCCCTTTAGAAACTAGAGTTCTTTTTAATTGCCCGAGATAACTTTCTCAAGACCTTACTGCAGTATCGTGTTATTTTTGAGGTCAACAAATAGCCATTGTTTGAAAAGGGATAAATAACAACTAATATTGCATGAAAACAGTAATTTAAGATAACAAACGACCTCAACACTGAGGTACGAACAAAGATTCCAATTAGTGTTAAGGACCGCATTGTTACTCAATATCCAGTGTAATTAGGAGGGAAAAATGAGTAATGTATGCTTTAAAAAATTGGACATCCTTGCTATTGTTTTAAACAGGGGCATATCTAGGATTTAGCGACGGAAGGGGCAAAAAAATTTTACCATTGGATCGGTTTGGGGCAATACTGTAATTTGATTTTCAAAAAAATCGCAAAAAATTGTCAAAAGTGACCAAAAAATGAAATTTTGACAAAAATTAGTAAAAAACTGACATTTTTTTGTTAAGAAATTGTAATTTTGTTGAAAAATGGCAAATTTTGGACATTTTTTAGTAAAAATTTTTAGACAAAGGCATAAGGAGAGACCATTAGGTAAATTTATTTTAGCGATGGAGAGGGGACAATTGGGCATACACAATAAAAGGGATAAAACGATCGTTCGAACAACACCAAAACGAGATGAACAATAAAGGGATGACAAAAACGGGACGATTTCAGATCTCGGCTTCTAAAAGGAATTTTGATATGGTGTCAAAGACTTTTTTACTCAGGATAAAGTTGAGAAAAAAGCCTTTTACACTATCTAAAAATAAAGGAGCTAAGGATCTGAAAAGAAATCGTCTCGTTCTTGTTCGTCGTCGATTAGTTCCGTTATTGTGTATGCCAGCAATCGCTAAAAATTAAATTTTTCGCCAAAATTCGATTTTTCACTAAAAATTTGCCTCCCTGAAATATGCCTCTGGTTCCAAAATAAACCAACTATTTTTTTAATTCAATAATTTATGTTACTTGTTTAATTTTATACTCTTATGTTACAAGTTGTGACGACATTTTTACTCCTAAAAATCCCCCACTTAATAGATGTAAGTGTGAAAATCACTGTCAGCAATTACTCGCGCAATTCACTCAAGATGAGTGAGAGAATAATGCAATTGTCTGTTTCCAGTCGCAAATTAGAAAACTTGTGTGTGTGTGTGTGCTCAACAATAGGAAGGATAAGTTAAGGGATAAAAAAGGTGACTGTAAATAATCGTTTCATTTAGTCCACTCAATAGAATCCCCGGATTTCTGAATACATAGGAAAGAAGACTGTATTCGGTCATCAAGATTTTCTTATGTGTTTATTCGCACACAAATTGAGCTAATAATCGGCCATTTATCGGAACTACGAGTCGTAAATACGAAGTGAATAAATGAGATGATGCGCCTCAATCTAATGACATAAAATATATTTCTATAAAGTTTCTATTATATATAACAACTTTTTTTAGTTTGTAAAATAAGCATATTTCATTATTGCAATACAGGGTGAGCCAAAAAACCATACTTTTAAGTTTTTTGGCAAAAAATTTTTTTGAAAATTTTTGAAAAAGCGTTTTCAAGGTTTTTCCATGTGTGCAATCAATTTCTCGATGAAAATACCCGTTGATGATTTTTTTAGGTGATTTTGAAAATTTTTTTAAAAATTTTCACCAAAAAAACGCAAAAGTACGATTTTTTGCTTACCCTGTATTTGGACTGTTCAATTCAACCTTTATAAAAATATCACGCTTAAAACAAACCTTAAAAAAGGAACAGCTTTTCGCAGAATATTCCGAACTCGTTCAATTGGAGCTCCGGATAGTGCCGCAACTGAAGAAATACCATTTTGATGCAATGCCCTAGCACGGACGGCATCAATTCCAGGAACTCGAACCAAATCTGTAAGATCTCTTCGTATTCCAAACTGTAGGCGTTCTGTAAAACCTTCCAACAGAGATTTCAAGTAACACCATCCAAGACGATCACAAAACGAGACTACCATGTCTAAACGAGCAAAAAGTTTATAAGAACTAAATACTCGTATGTTTACACCTCAAAGGTACCCTCCGTAAAAGGTTCAAGTTTAATGGATGCAGGCACGTAGAGAGGGAGGGAATAACGACAATTGCTCCCCCCATCAGAAAAATTTTGAAAAAAATCATAAGGGAACCCCTTGTGTTTTTGTCCAAAACCACAAGTAGCTAATTTGTCTAAAATTTGCAACTTTTAACCAAAAATGTCCAAATTTTCATCAAAAATCAAAAATTTACAATGACACCCCTGCCCCCCGTTAAGGTATGCTCACATGCATAATTGGCAGCTTGTTGTTGAAGTGTTTGAACCGCGCCACGATGGATGCCAAATTGATTCGAAACTTCTTCTAGGGGTTTCTCGTTTACCAATTCATATAGCATTAGAGAGGATAGAAATCTTACATGTACCTTTAAAACATGGCTTAAAAATAAAAGGATAAAATCAAAAAAATACCTTTAACGTAGAATCATCTCTAGAAATACCGCCTCTTCCACCTATCTTCTGAATAATATATCGTTCGCTAACTCCAACACATCTAGCAACTCTCTTTAACTTCTCATCTAGACTCATCCACTTTTTATGAAACAAGTTCCATTCTATACGATCTGGGTTGATGGCCAAATCATCGACCGGTGTAACCTTAAAATAAATTTTTGGTCACAAAACACAAAGAAAATCCCCACTCCATCTACAGTCCATTGCATGCTTATAGTTTGGGATGTTTCTGGTGGTTTCAAGATACGAGACAATTTTCATTCGATTCAGTATGGCCAAAAACCATGTTTTCATAAAAAATTGCAAAACATCCCAAACTCTGAAAATTTTGAATGACGTTATAAGCATGCAACGGACTGTGTATAGCTGACCAAAAATAGCATATGCAGTTCGGAATCCAAACAAATAGATCTCATAGCATTGTCCAAATCATTATAGACCCGAATTCCTTTGCGTGGTGAAAGCGACGAAGTAACAATGGCTCGACCAAGCTGTGTGCCGTGTAAACCACCATTTCCATCAATCGAGATCAGCTTTTGTTGGTGAAGCTCGCCAAGTTCCTCATCCAAAGATCTTTCAATTGGGCTTAGACACAGAGAGATTAGCTTGTCTAATTCCAAACGAGTTTTTATCAATTCTCCACAAATTACCTACAAATTGAGAACTACAAAAAAACAACAATTAGCCTACTTCTACAAGAAGACGTGAAATCGATTTGGAATGAAGTATAGCTTTTTCGGAGCTTTTCGGATCTATTTGTTTTCGTATCGTAGCCCATTCTTTTACCGAACATACTAGATAGCTTTCACCTGAAAAAACACATTTTTTATTTTTCAGCAACGTATCTTCCTCTAGTTTTACAAAAAATTAAACTGTGTTGTAATTGCTCTTTGCATCGCCATTTTTGGCGCGATTTTCTTCGGCCCCGGGAGGGAGATTCCAAAAATGCTAAAATCCACTTAATCATGAAATTTTGATGGGAAATTGTTATTTAGTGCCCAAATAGCCACCATTAGTGTAGTAAGCTATAGTTTACCCGGCTAGAAACACTTTTCCCAACTTTCCCACCCGTGAAATAAGGTATAACCAAACGGTACGTAGCCCCGAGGGAATGCGTGAAATTCTTGTTAAGCGTATAAAAATTAGTCGAATTCCCAAAAACAGAAATAAAGTCAATTTATTATTTAGAGATAATTTGAAAATCCCTAAAGATATATTTGTTAAATTGAATTGAAAATGTCTTGTTATATGGAATTTGGTGTGCTAAACAAATAGATTAAATTTGCAATAAAAAATTTGTCTAGAATTGCATTTATTCAATTGTTTTTTCTCTCTCTCACTCGAGTTCGTCTTGAAATAATTTGCTAGATTGCCGCGATTGGTCACATCAACGGAAACATTCGACTCTAACCACGCCTCTAATTGCATATCTCAAGTTTGTCTACTGATTGGATAACCAATTTCTCGAAAACACGCCCATTATTGAAGAAATTACTGTAAAAAGATAAATTTGGACAATTGCACTTTTTATTATTTCATTTCTTAAGCAAATGGTTAGTTAGTTGTTTACTTAATTCAATTTAAAAATTGTTTTCTATTCAAATTAGTTAATCAAAGGCAAGTAAGATTAAATAGAAGATAGTAACAGGGAGGGCGAGCGCTACCGCGCTCGGAGGAATGATTGTGACTCCGAGCGACAAATTGTAGGGTTAGAAAACCGAAAAAGTCGAAACCGAACCGAAACCGACACTTTTGAAAAATCGAAAAAAGTCAATCGTCTTTCAAGTGGTGTCGATCATCTTCCCTCATTATCCCCCTACAACTTTTGTTAGCATCCCGGGTTTAAATCACGCGTTCCCGAGATCGTCCGACAAACAGATAAGCATTATACGGTTCAACTATATAACTTATTTTAGGCCATGTTGCCAAATCGATGTGGTGTTATACCACAAAATTCTTTGGCACTTCCAACGACACCTTTTCCATGCGTCAGTTACTGTAATTCGAGAACGCCATTCGCAATCCATGAAATTCTTGGGCTCTCCGGAGCTGTACAAAACAATTCAATAATCACCTCAACTAACACCAGTACTAGTACAAATAATGTTATAGCAAATGCACATCAACTACCATCCACGCATATTTATTGCCAACAAAACTTTTTTGATTCCGGACTAAATACAAATGGATCACCTATATTTCCTATAGAAATGAATACAGCGCCTTTCCTAGCGCCCAACACATCATTCGACTATAGCATTGGATGTACAGAAAGTGAGCCCTTTTTATTAAATCATTTTGATATAGAAAATATTTTAACAGGGGGTGCAAAAGTTCGGAGACTCGTTATTATTGACTGGCGAAGGTTCGGAGACTAGGGTAACATGTTTCAGGGTGTACTTCATTGGAGGTGTTGGAGTAATCCTGAAACTTTTCGGGGCTATTCAAGTCTGGGGGCCCCAATGACGTGAAAAAAATTTGAAAATTTTTTCCGAAAAATGACCCCTCTAGCATAATTTTTAACGAGGAATCCAAAAAATGCACTCCCGAAACGTAAAAACACTTTTCTAACACTGTTTCAAGTAAATTTTAATGGTATAACATGCGATTCTTGTTCAAAATGTAGCCTTATCCAAAACGGCCTTTCTTTTGACAATCAGGCAAATGTAAATCGAAACGAAAACTCAACGAATAAAATATAAAATGCGTTTGTAATTTCGGAAATCCACGCAAAAAAAATTCGAGATTTTATAACTGATAAATCGCTTCAATAACTAGCACCATTTTCCTGATTGTCAATTTGAACGCCGTGTGAAGCAAAAAAGTTGTTTTCCGACTATAGTGTAGTCATCTTTCTACAAAATACTAAGTATATTTTTTTATAGATAATGCATTTCGCCTCTATAACACTGTCCAAAATCCAACATGCTCAGTTGTCAACTTTAATATGTGTAATGATGATAGCAATGGTGTTCGAACTAGGAATCAGAAACTGGGACTGGCAACAAAGTCCATAAATGCCAGCAACAATTGTTCGAATAAAAGAAAGAAACGAAGACATCGAACTATTTTTACTCAATACCAAATTGATGAACTAGAAAAATCGTTTCAAGATGCACACTATCCAGATATGTATGCGCGTGAAATGCTTTCGGCGAAAACCGAACTACCAGAAGATCGCATTCAAGTATTGAAATCCGTATATATTATTCAATTCATTTTTAAGGTATGGTTTCAAAATAGAAGAGCTAAATGGCGGAAAACAGAAAAGACCTGGGGTAAAAGTACTATAATGGCAGAATATGGCCTCTATGGGGCAATGGTAAGACATTCATTGCCACTACCGGAAACCATCACAAAAACAAATGAAACTGATGATCCCACAGAATCTGCAGCACCTTGGTTATTAGGTTTGATTTATAAAGAAGGTTCAATAATGAATTTTTAGGCATGCACAAAAAGAGTATTGAAGCTGCAGCCCATCTAGAAAGCGTTGATAAAGATCTGGATGATGAAGAATCCAAAGAAGCGGATGAAACGATTCACATGGAACGGCCTAGTAGCAGAAAAAAGAGAGCCAGAGAAGATATTTCTGAAGATGAATCTAAAAGTTTAAGCAATAAATCAACAACTAATGAACCAAATCAAAAAGTTATTCGCAATGAATCTATTTTTGCGGCGCCACAAATTTCAGCATCCAATTTATACTCATTTCAATCTTTTCATTATTAATTTTTGATACAAGACCAAAAGAAGAAAAAGTTTTGGGAGTCCGCCAAAAGGCATATTTGACAGATCTCTATATAAGCTCCGGGGATTCAGAGGTTACACAAAAGCAATTTTGTTCCTATGGATTCCTGAAGCTTCAGTATTAGATGTATTTTTTATACAACCCTGATGAGCGTAAACATGAGCATTTTGGAGGGATCTCCAAAACTTTCAATCCAGTCGGTCTTATATCACCAGTGGTGTAGCCAAGGGAGTGAGATCGCACACAATCGAAAAATAAAATTTTTCTATTTTAGACCACGTTCAATGGGGGTATAAGAGCCGACAGTAGCTCCCAAAAATTTGCGGAAAAACTCAAAGAAAGAAATCATCTTGATCTCCCTTATATTTCTACCCAAAATTTTTGAAGAAAAAACATAGAGGGACTAAAGTAAATTTTTCGAAACCGCATCCCCGCTCGGAGAGAGGGGAAGTCTGGCTACACAATTGTATATCACTAACATATCATATGTAAAATTTTTAAATCAAATAAAAGCTTCATACTCGACATTGGTTGTATTAAAATAGCTGTAATATGTGAACTAAAATTTAGGCACGATGCAGGCGTCGGAATTCAAATTTAACTTTAAGAGGACCCCTACATGAAGGGGAACCCTATCATGTATATCAAAAAGCGATTAAAAAATATATGATAGGGTTCCCTCTCCATGTAGGGGGCCCCCCTCAAATTTGAAAGTCAAATTTGAATTCCGATGCCGGCGTTGTGTTCCCCATGACCAAAAACCCCATCCTACGAGAAATCACCTGCTAAAACGGCGTATTTTTTAAATTTTATGTCAAGCCTTTCACTTTAATACATTTTTCCTGATTCAATCAGTTAATCGAAAAAGTTTTTCGAGTATAACACTGTCAACCGGAAGAAGTAAATTATAAAATTGGCCGTTTCCGAAATTAATTTGAAAGGTCCAAAAGCGATTCGGCAATGCTTGTTTACTCAAAGAGTGAGAGTCATTAATAGTTGACCATGAATAAAGTTAATCTTGCAAAACACATCGCATAAAATTGTATTGTTGTTTGTGTTGTGTAATTTGAGTAATTGGCTGGTAGGAAGCAATAAATGGTAGCCAGAATTTTCGTCCCTTTCGCGCTTGTCTATCTTTATAGCCAATGTGATGACCTCTTGGAATCCCAATAGGATGTAAAAGGTTCAATTAGTAGAATAAGTGTGTAACACGAGCATGAAACAAAAAGGAAATGGGCAAAATGCCGGATTATCCCAGAAAGCCACTCAAATTCAATTGTTACGTAAACATCAAAGAAAAAAGCTAACACGAAGAGGCTATTAATTGATACTTAATGGAAAAGTCAACCTATAGATTTCGAGGTCACAAATTAATTGTCATACAAAATAAATAAAGTTAGCAAAAATGTATCAATGATGCAGGAAGTGGCGTAGCTAGGCTTCCTATCATGGATGGGGAGGGGGAACCCGGGGTGGAAACCAAAAAATCATAAGGGTCCCCCTTATGTTTTTGTTCGAAATTTTTGAAAATTTTTCCTAAAAATCCTAATGTTCCCCTCATAACGATTTTTCACCAAAGATGACCACAATTCACTATTTTTTACCAAAAAAGTCCAAATTTTTCTTTTTTCTACAAAAATTGTAATTTTCTGAACAATTTCTGCTTAAAAACAAGCGTTTATCAAAAAAAATTTCGCGCTGGATTTTACTTTGACTAAAGTTTTTTCACCAAAATTTTCCATTTTTCAACAAAACAGCCCCATTTTTGACATTTTTTAAACCAAAAGTTCTTCATTTTTTAAACATTTTCAGTATATAAACAAGCATTTTTCAACAAAAAAAATTCGCCTGCGGCGCTGGTTTTTGCATTGACGCAAGGATTTCAACAAAATTTCGTCTAAAATTTCTGAGCGTTTTCCGCTTAAAAATAAGTGTTTTCAGCAAAAAAATTTTCGCGCCTGTTGACGCAAAAAACAGGGGGTTAAAGTGATTTTTTTAAAAATTCGAAAAATTGCCTTAGTCCCCCTTATGTTTTTGCCCAAATTTTTCAAAAAAAACATAAGGGAAAACCAAGGTAAGTTTTTTTGAAAAGGTTCCCTATTCTTGGAGGCTGGCTACGTCACTAGATGCAGGTTATTGCTCCTTACAAAACCTATTAAGATAAAAGTAAAAATTGCTGTTATTGTTTAAAACCTACCATAAGATGTTTGCTGGCCTTGACGACCTGCCCTGCCAACCATTTGACAATAAGTTACTGAAGAAATCTTTATAGGAGCACTTGCATGGGCTTTAATGATTACCCGGTTCGCTGGTAAGTTGACTCCGGAGCTTAAGGTTGATGTAGAAACAAGAACTTTTAATTTTCCATCGCGAAAAAGCTTCTCTATCTCCTCCCGCTCTTCGATTGTAAGTCCTAAAAATTGAAAAAATACATTAGGCCGTTAAAAAGGATCACTTCTTCTTGTGGATGATGGTCGTTCCTCCTAGTTGGTGCCCCTGGAAACTCTAGGGACACCAACTAGGCGTTGGCTATGGAGTGAACTGAACACGACTGAAATATGGAGTATTTTTTCCAAAAATGACCCTATAGGAATATTATTATGCGGAGAATCGATTGCGCGTATTCCCAAAGCAAAAAATTTTTTTGAGATTCCGAAATAGTACTCATCCTTGGGCTAGTCAAATTTATTAAAAAGGTTGTATAAATATATAAAGTCACTTGCCTGCATGATGAAAGGCAACACCATAGCGTAATGTCTTTAATAACAATTTATCCGTACATTTTATTTTCTCTCGTACAACTTCATCTAATCGTTCTTCGGGTGCTGTTCGATACATTTGCGAACATATAGAGAAGAATCGATTCGTGGGTCCTTTGTCGAAACAATACTTAATGTATTTTGCAATCGATTCTGCCGT
>OZJO01030684.1:0-11469 GCA_900406225.1 Acrobeloides nanus
CCATTAGGAAGCTCTAAAGTGATACTATAAAATGCCGCTTTTAGTGGCCACGTTTTCGCTTTAGTGGCCGAAAAAAAAATTGATTTTTTTCATATTAGTGCCTCAAAAATGACCAAAAACTTCGGAAAATAGTTCCATAACTTTTTATGGCTTTGAGTTTAACCCCATAGTGTGTTACAAAAAATGTAGTATATTATCCCAGCCTTCAAATGAGCCCTTGATCTAAGCTCAAACTTTTCACCTGACTGAGATACTGGCCAAAATAGCTCATAATACCTGAAAAATGGTCCATATAGCCAGATCTCGGTTCCAAGGTTTGGAGTCAAAATTTTTGCACCATCGTGTTCAGCATGGTCGAAAACCTAGGGTATATGCCTGTTTCGAAAAAAAAACTGAACACTTTGGAAAATTGTTGCCTCCTTGACTGAACAAAAGTCGATTCTTACAGAAATCGTCTTTTAAAATGTCTTCAATTTAGCTATGATTTATCGAATTTTAATTGTCTCCAGTCACCTCACTTTTTTGCAATTTTTCGAATTTTTTTCCGTAGTAACTTTTTTTTTCTTTGACAAAGTTGTTCAGCGTAAAAAGTTGCCCCAAAATCACCACTGGTTACAATCAGCTAAGTGAGTGTTAATGGTCTTACGAAGTCCCAAGAAGTGAAAAAACTTTTAAAAGCATAAAAAAATCTTGAACAAGGATCGGCTTGTTATTTGATCAACTTTCTTGACATGATTTTTTAATGCGAAATAGAAAAAATGTTCAAAAAAGTTTGCGTTTTGAGACTATTCTATTTTATAGGTAAATTTGGCGATCTGCGCAGTGCATGTAATTGCTTTGATAAATAGAAAATACTGCGATTAGAAAATTTAAAAATTGACACATCGCAACAAAAATTGTTTCAATCTTCAAACAATTCAATTGTTCAACTTTTCGAGTTTCAAAATGCTTTCCTGTGCAAGAACAGCTAGATTAACCCTTCGACAAACTTGGGTATTCTTTTTAGCTCTAATGCACTTTAGGCGTCCCATAGACTTTTAAGCGTTCAATAAAATTTTTAGGCGTCCCTTAGATTTTTAGGCATCCTATCGATTTTAGGCGTTCTATAGATTTTTAAGCGTCCCATAAAATTTTTTCTATTAATTTTATTTTTCAAAATTCATAAAATTGATAGAAAAAATATGGAAAAAATTATATGGGACGCTTAAAAATCTATAGAACGCCTAAAAATCGATAGGACGCCTAAAAATTTTATTCGACGCTTAAAAATCTATGGGACGCCTAAAAATCGAAAGGATGCCTAAAGTGCATTAGAGCCCTCTTTTTTTGTTGAATTTTTTTCATGTCTCTCATTTTTAAGCTTCAACAATTGCGCTTTTTAAACCTCCAAGAGTATCAAAGTAAAGAGCTTCTTGATAAATACGGGTGCACTGTGCAAAGATTTTTTGTTACTAAAAATCCAGATGAGACGAAACAGAAAATTTCGAATTTTAGTAGGACTTTTTATTTAAAAATTTTTGGTACTACTAAGAAGTAGCTGCCCCAAGTACAGGGTGAACTGAAAAAAAAATTTTCTAAAAAAGATTCTATAGGGGTATTTTTATGCGGAGAATCGATTGCGCGCATTCCCGAAGCTTGAAAATGCTTTCACCATGAACTAGGGAAGCTTATAGAGAAATCCCCTTAAGTGTTTAAGAGGATTTCTCCATAAATTTCCCTAGTTCATGGTGAAGAAATCATTTTCAAGCTTCGGGAATGCGTGCTATCGATTCATCGCCTAAAAATACTTTAGGGTCGGCACAAGCTATCGTACCATCGTAAAATTAACGTAAAGGTACGATGAAATCGCCACAAGCTATCGTACCAATTTGGTACGATGCCATCGTACCGTGTCGTACCACAGCTTGGCTCTAGGAACTTCCACAATGGAACTTTCACAACGGGTTCCAAAATGACATGCGGAACTTCCACAACGGAACTTTCACAACGGAACTTCCACAACAAAAAAGCTTTTTTGTTGTAGAAGTTCCGCTTTTTTTGTTGTGGAAGTTCCTAGAGCCCACAGCTTGTGGCGATTTCATCGTACCTTTACGTTAATTTTACAATGGCACGATGATTTGGTACGATAACCGTCGTACCATCGTACCACAGCTTGTGTGTGCTTGTGGCGACCCTTAGGATCTTTTTTTTGGAAACAAAATTTGAAAATTTTTTTCCAATTGCATTCCCTGTCACTTGGGGCAGCTAATCCTTAGTAGTATCAAATTTTTTTAATGAAATTTTTGCAGCTTACGGTGAATACGTTGTAAAAGCTCAAATTCTTGCTGGTGGTCGAGGGAAAGGACGGTTTATTGATGGAAAATCTGATTTGAGTGGTGTTGTTTTGACAACAGAGTAAGGGTTTCATTTTTGCAGCTATATCGTTTTTTTAGAAAGAACAAAGTGATCGAATCAGCCTCTGGAATGTTGGGAAAACGTCTTGTTACAAAACAAACCGCAAAAGAAGGCGTCTTGGTAGAAAATGTTATGGTTGCCGAGTCTGTGGATATATCTAGAGAGACTTATCTCGCCATTTTGATGGATAGAGAATCGAACGGGCCGGTAATAGTTGCCAGTCCAGCTGGTGGAATGGACATTGAGGAAGTGGCTGAAAAGCAGCCTGATTTGATTTATAAAGAGTTGATTGACATAAATACCGGGGTAACGAATAAGCAATGTTTGAAGATTGCAACAAATTTGAAGTTTACTGGAGATTTAGCTAAAAAGGTAGAAAATTCTCCAGATTTTTGTTCANGGAGATTTAGCTAAAAAGGCTGCGGAACAAGTGAAAGCTTTGTATAATCTTTTTATTAATGTGGACGCTACTCAAGTCGAGATTAACCCATTTGCTGAGACCTCTGATAATCGAGGTAACGAAATTTTATATTCTTCAAAATATGCAAATTTTGAGCTGTTATCGAAATTTTAGGGCCGCCACTAATTCGTTCGGAAATGTTTGACTTCACTAATAACATCACTAATTCCGTTCGGATACATCACTAATAGGCGTTCAGACGCGTTCGGAAATGTTCGGACGAGCGCCCGAACGTTTCTGAACACGTCCAAACGTTTCAGAACGCGTCCAAACGCCTATTACTGATGTTTCTGAACGCAATTAGTGGACTAAAGTTCGTTCGGGAGCCGTCCGAACGTATTAGTGGCGGCCCTTAGATTCCAGTTCAAAATGTGCAAATTGTGGAAAAGAGCCAGCACTATCAAGCACATAGCGAGTGGGGCAATTTTTGAGCAAAAATTCGATTTTTCTAAAAAATTGAATTTTTGCTCAAAAATTCTATTTTTTAAAAGCAAAAATCTAATTTTTCTTAAATTCTGTTTTTGAGCAAAGATTCGATTTTTGCTATTGGGTTGTTCCAAAAGTTTTTACACTTCACTTTTCACTTTTTTCAATTGAAAAAAGTGAAAAGTGAAGTGTAAAAACTTTTGGAACAACCCAATAAAAAAAATTGAATTTTTTTGTAGTTTTCTGTGTGGATGCAAAATTGAATTTTGATGATAATGCAGCCTTTCGACAGAAAGAGATTTTTGCTATGGATACTCACGCTGAAGCGGTCGGTCTTTATTACTCCAATTTTTTCTATACTTTAAAATTTGTAGGACCCAAGAGAAGTGGAGGCAGAAAAACACCATTTGAACTACATCGGGTTGACGGGAAATATTGCTTGCTTGGGTAGGCATATACGTAAATTTTTCAAAATTTGCAAATTTTTGCAGTGAATGGAGCCGGCTTAGCCATGGCTACTATGGATATGATTAAGCTAAAGGGTGGTGAGCCGGCAAATTTCTTGGATGTGGGAGGTTCGGTGACCGAAGATGGCGTCTATCAAGCGTTCGGTATTATTACTTCTGATCCACAGGTCAGATATGGTTTATTTGGAGACAAACAAATTTTTTTAACTAGCTCAAAAAATTAGTTATCCATTTTTAATGTACCCAAATTTTTAGAGCTTCAAAAATCGGTTATAATACAAGGTGTGCCAAAAAACCGTACTTTTGGGTTTTTTGGCGAAAAATTTTCAAATAATTTTCGAAATCACATAAAAATACCCCTTATAGGTGATTTTTGAAAAAAAAATTTGAAAAATTAAAAGTATGGTTTTTTGGCTCATCCTGTAATTTTTGGATGGATTACCCCTAAAAATGGATTACCCTATTCTTAGCGGCTATAAATTTTGTTCATTCATGCTTTTTTAAGTCCAAAAATCGGGACAAGTTCCCTATGCACTTGTCACTGATCAGGCCAAAAATTTGAAACAAATTTTTAAAATTTTTCTTCCGAAAATAACACTATTTGGGGTAATTTTATGCGGGAAATTGATTGCGCATGTTCCAGATGCCTGAAAATTTGAGTAAAATCAATTTTATCGATAAACACTTAAAACCGTGCATCCCTGCGTGGTCGTATTTTAGCGGGAAATTTCCATTGATTTCTCGCTAAAGTACGACCACACAGGGATGCACGGTTTTGGCAAAAAAAAGTATAAAAGGAAACTAAAAGTACAACACTTTGCTAAAAAAATTTGTTTCAAATTTTTGGCCTGATCAGTGACAAGTGCATAGGGAACTTGCTCCCAAAAATCTAATTTTTAGAGCTCAAAAATTAAGTTATCTAATTTTTTGAGCGCTAAAAATCTATATTGACCACATTTTTTCAGGTAAAAGCCATCCTAGTGAACATTTTTGGAGGAATCGTCAATTGCGCTACCGTGGCCAATGGCCTCATAACTGCTACCAAACGTATCCAACTCAAGGTCCCTCTCGTCGTTCGCCTTGAAGGAACAAATGTTGAAGCAGCCAAGAAAATCCTCGAATCCAGTGGGCTTCCCATAATCACTGCAAAGAATTTAGAAGAAGCTGCAGAGAAAGCTGTACATGCTATATCTTAAAACACCTTTTTTAAGAAAACAGCTTTATGCCACAAAACGTGTCACAAAATATTTTAAGGGTTATTACTTTTTTGTGCGATTTTCTCGTTTTTCTATCGATTTTCATCAAAAGTAACCTTTAAGAAAATTGTAGAAGAAATCAAGCTCTACAACTTTGGTAAAAGAGATTTTGAACGATTCTTTCTAGAAATCGATCAATTCATTATCAAAATAAGTATCCTTACAAAATTTGTGTGACATCCAAAACTCGGTTTTCTCGAAAAGTTTGTTTTAATAATATGCAAATTTTGTATTTGTGAATTTTATGAGCTATTTATTTTATGAGGTTTTGGTGTTGGAATATTGTCATGGCTTGTAATAATTTTATTGTATTCTTGTTTTATTTTATTATATATTTATTATGTTATGCGGATTTTATCAATTTTTTGGCAATTTGTCGTATCATTCCAATTTTTATTGTATTTTATGTTCAAATTCTCCTTTACATAGGTCTTGACTTCTTGATTTAATTGCTTCGAAAGTTTAAATTATTCTGTTTATTGAAACGAAAAGTATGAATTTATTGTAACTACGGAAACTAAAGTGAAAGATCGCGTTCTTTTGCAACTAATTTCAATCACTCTGGATTTTTAAAGAAAAGAACGGTGAGCTACACTTTGATCTTAGTGTTTTGTTGTAATCGAAATTCTGTGAATAAAGGTATTGAAATAAATTCGTGTTTGTAATTTACAAGTAAAGAAAAGAACACGCGGATATTTTTGAGAAGTTGTGTATTTTATTTTTTTTGTATTTTGCTGATATCACTATAGCCTTGAGTATTTATCGTGTTGTCGAAGCAGCCGATTGATTTTATTCATTACGCGACTAGGGCCAAGACAGAACGATTTAATAAATGTAGCGCCAGGAAATATAAATATTAGTGATGCGTCGAAATCGTGGTTTCGAAATTTCTGTTTTTGAACAAAAATTATATTTTTAAGCAAAAATTCATTTTTTAACAAAAACTCGATTTTAGAGCAGAAATTCGATTTTTGTACAGAAATTCTATTTTTAAGCCAAAAATTCAATTCTAACAATGACGTAGCCAAAAATTTTATGGAGGGCCTACTCGAAAATTTTAGGGGAAAACATAAAGGGGCCTTATGATTTTTCAAAAAGTTTCAAAAATCACCTTGGTCCCCCTTTTTTTTCGCGCCGATAGGCGCGAAAAAAATAGTGAGAAAAATATTGAGAAATGCTTATTTTTAAGCTGAAAAAGCTAAGAAAATTACGATTTGTGAAAATAAATGTCAAAATTGGGACTTTTTTGTTGCTTAACTTGCCAAATCGAACAGTTAGCACACTGCCAACACACGAACTGTTTGGCCAAAATTTTTACGTGTGTGAAACAGACTATAATAAATTTTTGCTTTGGAAGATGCTCGTTTGACTCTATTATAGTATTCAGAAGGCATCATTCTTCTTCCGTTGCATTTTACTGTCCGGTTTTGGAATCGTTGACCATAGATAATTTTTCACTCAAGTTTCCATTCTAATAGTTTTCGGGGTATAAAAATACGAGTTTAATTTTGAATTTGAGCTTTGGCTAAATTCAAAATGTTTTTTATTTTTTGCTGTTTTCGTCTAAAATTAGATTCAACTAGTGGTGCTCAAAGTTACAAAAAATGACAATTTTGTGGCACTAGGCCTTTCGTTACCGGCCTTTCACTACCAAACCAGTCATTACCGGCCTTTTATTACCGGACCATTCATTACCGACCATCTATTACCGGCCTTTCATTACCGAACCATTCGTTACCGGCATTTTTTTACCGAACAGGGTGCGAAAAAAGGGTGGCACCACCCCGGGTGGTTCCACCCACACCACCCATCTAATTTTTTGACTATATTGCACCTTTTTTTCAAAAATTCAATTTTTTTTGGTTCGGTAAGGAAAGGCCGGTAATACAGATGGTCGGTAACGAAAGGCCGTAACGGTAACGAAAAGCCTAGTGCCAATTTTGCTGCCGACCAAAATGTGAATTTTGGACGAGATCCAAGCGAGGGACACGAACTGTACTTTAGCCTTGAAGATATACTCATATATTATATCCCATAAATTTCATAACATCCGTGACCATAAAATACTCTCCAATGGTCACTTTACGATCCCTGTATGGGCTAATAACATAATCATACACTTTTTTCACTCTGATTTATGATTTATATCCGTCAGATGTAATACATGTTATTTAACTGATGGATTCATTCATTATTCACCGCGTCGTCGAGTTGGTGTCTATTTTTGTTATTTTCGGCTAACTGTCATTGCAATCAAGAATGGCGGGGAACCGGATTTCCGGTTGACTCAAAAGTTTTTTTGTGATCATTTTTGATGAATGGAAATGGTCATTAAGTGCAATGTTTTCAACTAGTTTTTATATGAGGATGACATTTATTTTGATGCTATTATTGGCACGTATATTCCCGTCCCCAAAAATATTGAAATCCTGGATACGCTACTGCCCAGGGTGCCAAAAAGTAAGTGGTACCACCTACCAGGCACGTAGCCAGGATTTCGGCACTATTACTTTTTTCCCCTTTTTTCGTTATTACTTTGAAATCTGTGTAAAATCGGGAAAAAAAGTAAGAGGGAAAATAAAGGGGAAAAAAGTAATAGTGCCAGGATTTCATGACTGGAGGGGGCAATGACCCAAAGTCCAAATCCACAGGTTTTTGGACCTAAGCCCAGGCACGTAGCCAGGATTTTCTGACGGGGAGGGCAATGACCCAAAATCTACATCTACCTGTGGTTTTGGACAAAAACATAAGGGGGTACCCTTGTGATTTTTTTTTCAAAATTTTTCCTGACGCGGAGGGGCAATTGTTCATATTTCCCCCTCCCTCATGGTGTAGTAGCTCCCAAGCTTCTCTTGTCTTGCCCGTGTTTTCAACTTGACTTTTCTCTTGCCTTACTTTTTCTTGATCTTTTCGTCTTGCTTCAAGCTTTATCCTTCACCTTTTCGGCATTTTGGTCTCCGTGAATAGCGCTTGTATATAATTTCATATATTTTTGAGCCATTTTTGAAGAAAGCCAATTTTTTGCTGAAATGCTCGAAAATCGTAAAAATGTATACATTTTAAAATGTTTTTTGATTTAGCTAAAAATACACAATTTTGAGATATTTATAGCCCTCTCTCATCTTCTTTCCTTTTTTGCGCCTATTTTTTTCATGATGGTCTCAAATTTTAGCATTCACTTTTCCATAGAAACAATCCCCAAGCAAACTCTTGCTATTGTTATCCCCGAAATTTTCGCCACGCCTTTTTTGCAATCCACTCCCGGGGGCAATAATTTGCTCGCCGACAGGAAATTGCTTTGATCGGATGGAGCGAGTCGTGCATAAAGATGCTCTTTTTTATTACTACTGTATTTTTTGATTTGAACACCGGAATACCCCTTCAAATTTCCGGTATATTCTGTTATGTTAAGCTATTCTGAGCAACATTCAAAAAAATTTTATTGAAAAAAATGTCTAACCATGTATACCAACTTTTTTTCGCAGGCAAAATCAAATCGACTCAGGTGGGATTCGAACTCGGACCCTTAGACGCTAATCTTGGAGCACTACCACTGAACCAAGTTTACGATAAAAAATCGGATTTTTAATTTTGCTTATAATTTAACATGAATTTTTTTAACAACTTTTTTTCAAAATTTTGTTTGAATGTTGCTCAGAATAGCTTAAAATAACAGAATATACCGGAAATTTGAAGGAGTATTCCCGTGTTAATAATATTTAATATAAAATTTTTTGTAGAGATACATACCAAGTGCTAGGGTATTTGATTGTTCTCCACGCTGTATGCCGTAAAATGCGGCACGGCGTTCTGATTCCGCTACTTATAGTATTGGCCGGAATCGTCCATGGATGTGCGCCGCCGGGTTTTATTCCCAGCCAGGACCCAGGTAAGGCTAAAAATGATTTAAAAAATTTTTGTTCACTCTCACAATAAACTATCCCTCCTATACATACGAGAGGGAATCAAGACAAAGATTAAGCCTAACCCCCAAGGCCGAGTTTAAGTGGGAACAAAGAGGGGCAATCGTCCTCCCGCGTCGTCGTCGAAAAATGAAAAAAAGAGAACCAATGTTAAAAAAGTTTGCCCAGAATTTTAAAAAAAATTAGCACTATTGCCTCCACCCCCCCCCCCCCCCCCCCGTCAGTGAATCCGGGACACGAGTCTGCCTAAGACTACGCTAAGCCTAAGTCTTAACATAAAAACCTAAGCCCAAGCCTAAGTCTTATAGTAAAAAACTAAACCTTTCTCAAACGCAAAGATTCTAATAATAATTTTATCGGCGGATTCCTTTAAAACTTTTTTAAATACATCGAATAAAATGTTTGCTCTAGTGGGTTCGAGCCCTCGACCTTGCGTGCAAATTGAGACGCTTGCCACTTCACCATGTATAGTCACTTTCTTTAGGCAGGATAAAAATATTTTTGCCATTGACTTACGTTATATAGCATATCCATTTTTCGCTTATAAACGATTACAAAATAACCCCATAATCTTTCCCTCTTCCACCTTAAAACCAGCCAGTTATTTCCCACTTAAATTGGGTTGGCCTATTTTCTATTTCCCTTCCAGAATTTTCACTCTCTTCACTTGGATTCCTCTTTCTAGTCTGTTTCAAATAATATGGCAGAATCCAGAGGCGCGTGCATCACTGAAATGCGATCTGGAAGTCGAGTGAGTGAGCGATCATAATAATTACCGGGATGACAGGAAAAACTTTTCCTGTCACAAACTTGAAGTTGGCGCCAAAAATCGGAAGTATAGGGATGAATAAATGGATGAATGATTTCTGAGGAAAACGATTGAAAGTGAAAGTCAAGAATGGATTAAGAAATTGATGCGTAAAAACAGAAAATCTTAACTCACAGCAGTCTTTTTTGGTAAAAATTCGAAGAACATGTGATTTGGCGACTTTTCGCTTCAATACACAGGCCTTCCCTGAGTAAGGGAAGCGTTTTTTCGTTTTGAAAATGTCAAATTCGGATTCTCCGCATATTTTTACCCCTAGAGGTGTCGAACGAAAAGTCGCAAAAATCATTTTCCTCGAATTTTTTCAGAAAAAATTTTTTCACGTGGGTGGCCCCCCCCCCCTATTGTGTAAATCTCCAAAACGATTAATGCCATTCGAATCAACTCAGCGGAAAGAGTAAAACTAGTACCATGTTGTACACAAATGCTACAGCAAAGTCATAGCCGAGTGGTTAGTGTGACAGGAACTTATAGGTCGAGATTCGATCCCGTCCGAAGTTAAAGTTTTCCGATTTTCATGAAATTTTTTGCATATGCATATTTTTGGGTGTAGATCATCTTCCTGTTAATTTTTTTCAGAAAACCCCTAGACAGCCGGTTTTCCAGAGAAAATTCGAATTTTTTCATTTTCGCTTCAATACACCCACCCTTTCCCTCAATCAGGGAAGCATTTTCAAGGTTCGATAATGTGCGCAATCAATTCCTGACCTAGAAAAACCCCTGAGGAGTCAATTTCGCAAAGATTCAACGTAACGTACAAAAGCTGGAAAATTATTGATCAACCCAATATATTATAGCGTTTGTCAGTGCCCGTTGCTCAGATCTCATATTGTATCCAGTAAATGCCGTCGATCAAAGCGATCAATACAGGTATCAAAAATTAAAAAAATTATGCAAATTTTTAAAAATAATTTTCCAATTTTAAAGGTTCGACTACAGCGATGTGAGCTTCGGGAACACCCACAGCCAAGGTGCAACCGTTGCCATAACATGCACTACAAATGGCCAACCTGCCACTGTAGAAGGATACGATCAAGTAAGATCTATGCCAATAAAGTTGGCAACTTCCCTGAGTGATTTTTTGCACAGAAAAGCTCGAAACAGCATAATACTTAAATTTAGCGATATTGTATTATGATAGATCTATCATAATTCCTAATCGCTTACATTTAGCGATATTGGATTATGATAGATCTATCATAATTTCTAATCTCTTAAATTTAACGATAGTGGATTATGATAGATCTACCATAATTCCTAATCGCTTACATTTAGCGATATTAGATTATGATAAATTTATCATAATTTCTAATTGCTTACATTTAGCGATATTAGATTATGATAGATTTATCATAATTTCTAATCACCTAAAGGACTAGTCCAGTAGGAAAAAAGTTGCCATTTTTTGTTGATATTCGGAAAGTTCATGAAAAATGGAGCATTTTTTGTTTTCACGGCATGTTCTGAATCGTTGTAGTTTTCGAGAAAATTGCGTTTGAAATTTTGAATTTGTGTACATGTTTTCGTTGTAATACGCAAACTTTTTTGAATTTTAATCGATTTTTTAAATTTTTATAAAATGAACATTGTAGCAGCTTGTTATAGCTAAATGAGACGAACAAAATAACACCACAATTATCCAATTTGAACATTGTTTCGGGTTATTGAAACGAAAATTCTGATTCATGTTTTCGTTTCAATAGCCCAAAACAATGTT
>OZJO01030705.1:0-12147 GCA_900406225.1 Acrobeloides nanus
TCAAAGTCAAATATCTCGCCACTGTTAAATAATTTTTATATACGGTTTTTTGCATGTGTTAGAGGGACTAAAGCTCTGTATTTTCATGAAAAAATTAAAATTTCTAACATTTTGTTAAGGTGAAGAAAATCGACTTTGAAAACTTTAAAATGAAAAATAAAAGGTTAAAATATGTGAATTTTAAAATTTTTTACAGGATTGTTTCAGCTTTCCATCAGCTATCACTTTAAAAAAAATCCCATCGAAAAATCTTTTTATTCGTCCGAGATATGATCAAAAGTTTAGGGCATGAATGTACGTGAGATGCACTGTATAAATAATTTTTTGAGCTTATTTCCGGTTGTACCATATATTTTTTTATGGATGATATTTTTTCTTGCACCTACCAAAAGATTTTTTTGCACCTAAAACTCACTTTTTTGCACCTAAAACTCACTTTTTTGCACCTATGCACTTTTTTGCACCTATTCATTTTTTTTCACCTAAATCGTCATTTTTTTGCACACAAAAAATGACGATTTAGGTGCAAAAAAATGACGATTAGGTGCAAAAAAATGCATAGGTGCAAAAAAGTGAGATTTAGGTGCAAAAAAATGACGATTTAGGTGCAAAAAAGTGCATAGGTGCAAAAAAGTGAGATTTAGGTGCAAAAAAGTGCATAGGTGCAAAAAAGTGAGTTTTAGGTGCAAAAAAATCTTTTGGTAGGTGCAAGAAAAAATATCATCCTTTTTTTATCATTATTTGTAATTTTTTTCAGATAAAAGTTTTATTAATGAAAAATGAAATTTGGGACAAATGCACAGCATGCTGGCTATAAAATGAATTTGTTATTTTATTTTTTTAAATTTTGTTCATATGAAATTTTATCGACTATTTCATATGAACAAAATTATTTTTTAGCGATTTGAAATTTTTGTGCAGTACAACGAAAACATGCATCTGGGTCATGACGGTTAGTTTTTCCCTGAATCAATATACAATCTGTATATTGAGAAGAAAATAATTCAACATCTTTGAACATTTAGAAAAAAATTAAATACAGCGTTTTTTACAACTCTTCGAGACGAATAAAATGACATCAAAATTAGCCAATTTGAAAATTTTTTTGGGTTATTGAAAAGAAAACCCTGATTCGTGTTTTCGTTCCAATAACTTAAAATGATTTTCAAAATGGATAATATTGGTGCCATTTTATTCGCCACGATGAGTTATAAAAAACGCTGTATTTATTTTGAATTCTTTTCTTCTCAAAATACAGATTTTATTGATTCAGGGATAAAACCAACCGTCATGACCCAATTACAGTTGGCTACATTTTGTTCGGGATGACATATACATAGCTCACTTTCTGTTATTTCACATCCTATCATTGTTGCGACTAACTTGTGCCAATACATGCATGTGTTCGTTGTAATACACAAAATTTCAAAAATCGCCAACTTCACATGCATTTATCCTCGACAACGATAGCGGTTCAGAATTTACTATAAAAACAAAAAATGCTCCTCATTTTTATATCACCTTTAACATAGATCGGCAAGGTGGGGGGGGGGAGGGGACCCCCGATGAGGTGGTCCCCCACCACCTCCACCAAAAAAACGACCTTTTTTTTAGCTTGAGGTAGTCTTCTGACCCAATTTTTATGGACCACCTCATATGTCCGGCGGGGTCTATGTGTGATCACTCCTCAATTTTGGGCCCATGAGTGCGTAGTCCCCCCTCAATTTTGGGTCCGTGCGTGCGTGGGTCAGGGAGAGGCTCCCTCCCTTGCCGACCTATGACCTTTAATGTTGATAATTGTAAATTATTTGGATTATGCTTGTTCTGTTGGATTTTATTTGCTTTGATGGCTATATTTTAACCTTGTGCGCACTCCCGAAGCGTGAAAAAGCTTCCCTGAATCAGGGAACCGGAGTGTGTGTATTGAAGCGAAAATATAAAAATTTTCGACTTTCTTCTGAAAAACATTGTTTTAGGGGTAATTTTGTGCGAAAAATCGATTGCGTGCACTCCCGAAGTGTGAAAATCATTGCTTTGATCGGTTTTATACGTTTTTTTGGGAGTGCACGCAATCGACTTCTCGCATAAAATTACCCCTAGAACAATGATTTTCAGAAGAAAATTGAAAATTTTTAATTTTCTCTTCAATACATGCCCCTGTTTCCCTGAATCAGGAATGCATTTTCAAGTTTTCGGTAATACGATCAATCGATTGTTCACATAAAATTACCCCTAGAAAAGTCATTTTTATCAAAAAAATTTTTTGGACNGCATTTTCAAGTTTTCGGTAATACGATCAATCGATTGTTCACATAAAATTACCCCTAGAAAAGTCATTTTTATCAAAAAAATTTTTTGGACATGCTGCTGCAAAGTTTACTCCCCTTTAAAATCTATAAATTTTACTAACTTGATTACATATATAAGTCTAAAAAATAATCGCATTAGGAAAATTGTTCGAGAGCTTGTCAACAACTTATAAAGCCCTTAGGCTTTGAGCCTTTTTTCATTCATAAGCACCTCCGTTTTGGCAAATAATCTCTTATGACGCAGTTTTCAAGCATCTTTGATGCTCTTATAGGCTTTTGATGATATAATCTTATAAAGCGTGAAAAATTTGTTATCTTTCTTTTCTTCTTCCAACATGGCATTGAATCGCAGAAAATTTGAAACGAAAACAAAAATTGAACTCGCACTAACAAAATTGAAACTCGTACATGTCCTCGAACGGGTTAGACGCCAACTTCCCCAAAACAGCGTTTGGCGGCGGTACCGTGCGTACTCTCTTAGAAGGGTCCCCAGCTATTCTACGGGCCGGATTTATCTGGGTCTCGTGGAGTAGTATCTTATAAAGCGTGTTAAAGTACGACTGCAGCTCGTCCCCGAGGAACCTTTCATCCATACCACCAGTTTGGTAGTAAATGTTGAAACTTCTCGAGGTTAGGCAAGTTGGACCCGCGACGTGTCGCACGACACAAAAATGCGCTGTCGCGACGCAACGGAAGTATAAATCTCGCCTTAGGAGGNTAAATGTTGAAACTTCTCGAGGTTAGGCAAGTTGGACCCGCGACGTGTCGCACGACACAAAAATGCGCTGTCGCGACTCAACGGAAGTATAAATCTCGCCTTAGAAGGGTCCCTAGCTATTCTAAATTTATCTGGCTCTCGTCGAGTAGTATGGCGTGTTAAAGTACGACTGCAGCTCGTCCCCGAGGAACCTTTCATCCATACCACCAGTTCATAAGTACCGGCATCCATTCGAAATATTATATGGCTTTTCGTGTCATATCCATTCTAGTAATGTCAATTGAAGTTTTCTTGTAAACAGCCAAGTCAATTCAAAATGAATGATCACCCTAAGAAATTCGTGCCAATATACAAAGCACATTCGGTTGTCAATTTTGTTTTCTCATATATTTTTCAACTTTACTCTCCCATACCAATTTTCATTTTCCAAAATTTGTTTTGATTACAGAGTGAGCCAAAAAAACCGTACTTTTGTGTTTTTTTGAAAAATTTTTTTCAAAACTCGCTTGAAAATACCCCCTTATAGGTGATTTTTGAAAAAAATTTTTTGAACATTTTTCACAAAAAAACGCAAAAGTACGGTTTTTTTGGCTCACCTTGTACATAAGCTTATTTGTGGATAAATTTGCATTCATCTATGAGTTCTATTTTTGAGTAAATTCTCATGTTTTTGTGTGAAAATCTATTCACTTTTTGCAGTTGAAGGTCTTATGAGATTTTTAAACTTTTATAATTTTTTGCATTAGTGTAACTTCATGACGAAATTCCAAAAAGCTGAGCGTGCATGGTCTAATGGCTAGGATGCTGGCTATTCATGTTCATAGTGTGGGTTCGATCCTACCAGTGTCGAAATTTTTATTTTGGCGATTTATAAAAAGTTGTAAAGGTAGACCCCCTTACAATTACATGAAAAATTTTGCCTGTTTAGAGAATTTTGCTTGTTGTTTTTTTCTATTATTAATAGTTTGGCTGAAACTCCGGATGTTGTAACAGATCTCAACTATAGGGAAACATGTTCTTTGGATACCAGTGCTTCATAGAGTGCTCTGTAGCTGAATGGCTAGGAAGCTGGTCATTCATGTTAATGGTGCGGGTTCGATCCCACCAGGTTCAAATTTTTTTTGCGATTCATAAAAAGTTGTAAAAGCAGACCCCTTAAAATTACATGAAAATTTTTTGCCTATCATTAGTTTTTTGAGGAAAAAAATTTCGACTCTGGTGGGAGCCCGCACACATGAATGGCCAGCGTCCTAGCCATTCGTCCAGTTACAGAGGCACCCTATGAAGCACTGGTATTCGCCAATACGACCACGCAGGGACGCATTACAAAATCTATATAAGTCGACGATAACTCGATAGTTTTACTATTTTGAAATTGTAAACAGCACGAGCGTGCTGTTTCAAAGGGACAAATAGCACGAAAATTAAAATTTTTGCTCAAAATCGAATTTTGCCCAAAAATCGAAATTTAACTCAAAATCGAGAAAGGCAAAAATTTCGATTTGTAAGAAAAAAATCAATTTTTTGAGCCATATTGAAAATCATGGCGAAGTGGTAGATTTCTGGCTTTTCATGCGGAAGGTTATAGGTTCGATCCCCGGTCTGTTTACTTTTTTTTTGCTTTTTTAAATTTGTTTTTTCCGCTCAGCACGACAGGATTGACTGAGCAGGAAAAAAACAGAAAATTTCGAAATTTTTCATAGATCATAAATCTAACATACTTTGTCCGTAAGTGCACACGTCTATAATTTAATCATTTTTTGATCAAAATTGCCTTCCACGAAATTGCTTTTACCCCGTGAAAAATTAGAAATACTCTAAAAATAATTGAAAAAAAATTTCCTTGCAAAATTCGAAATTTCGTAGAATTTAAGTTGTTCTTTGACTAATGCAATTTTTGCAGCTGTAATCGGAAAAATTTAATTGCCTAACTTGTATACGAAGTTTAACATTTACGCAAAAGTGCGCCGATTTATACCGTAAATCCCCCCACCTTTTTTGGATAAAAATAGAGCAAGTAACGTCAAAAAACGGGAAGAAAATTTAATGCTTTCAAAGAACGATTTTTTGTATGAGTATAAAATGGATGAATACACAGAAATTTTTTCCAGTGCTCTAAATTCGAAGTCGTAGAATTTGTTGATTTGTGACTTTCATTTTGGGGTGGGGGACTTTTGCGCCCGCACATATGCGCATATGACATTTGCACTTTTGCACCCCGACATATGCGCTCTATAATTGCGCAACGACATTTGCGCCCCGACATATGCACGATAATAATTGCGCCCCTACATATGCGCGCTAATAATTGCGCTCCGACATATTCACGCTAATACAGGGTGTCCGGAAATAAACCGACCCCCCCCCCCATAAAACAGTCGATTTTGTTTGAATTTTTGATTGGAGTTAAATTTATATAGTTTTTTAGTGTTAAAAATGAAAATATNCGGGAAGAAAATTTAATGCTTTCAAAGAACGATTTTTTGTATGAGTATAAAATGGATGAATACACAGAAATTTTTTCTCGGCGCTCTAAATTCGAACTGGTAGAATTTTTTGATTTTTGACTTTCATTTTGGGGTGGGGGACTTTTGCGCCCGCACATATGCGCATATGACATTTGCACTTTCATTTTTGCGCCCCGACGTATGCGTTCTATAATTGCGCAACGACATTTGCGCCACGACATATGCGAGCTAATAATTGCGTCCCGACATTTGCGCGCTAATAATTGTGCCCCTACATATGCGCGCTAATAATTGCGCTCCGACATATTCACGCTAATAATTGCGCCCCTACATATGTGCGATAATAATTGCGCCCCGACATTTGCGCTCCGACATATGTGCGCTAATAATTGCGCTCCGACATATTCACTCTAATAATTGCGCCCCTACATATGCACGCTAATAATTGCGTCCCGACATTTGAGCTCCGACATTTGCGCCCCTACATATGCGCGCTAAAATGTGCCCCGACATATTCACGCTAATAATTGCGCCCCGACATTTGCGCACGTCGCACGCATTAGTAATGAATTATATTTTCAAAAATGGTAGGGCGGCAAGCGAACGTAAACTTAATCGGAGCTCCTCATCGTTGAAATACGCGCTTTTTACCTTTTCCTTATTCACGCGACGAAGAATAGACTGAAAAAGGCAGACGGCGAATTTGTAAACATACTGGGCAACACTTTTGCCTCTAAAAATTGATATAGTCGGGTGCGCAAATGTCGGGGCGCAATTATTAGCGCGCATATGTCGGGGCGCAATCATAGAGTACAAATGTCGGGGCGCAACAATCGGATGCTCAAAAGTCGGGTGCGCAAGTGTCGTTGCGCATATATGAGGGGGCAAAAGTCCCCCACTCCATTTTTTTCTGAAAAAAATTACAGTTGAACCTCGATTTAGTGCGCCATTGATTTAGTGCCTCTTTGACGTGCCTCTCTCGGCCCAGTATAAATTACTGAGAAAAGACTCTCGATATAGTGCCTCCTGTGTCGGCTTTATAATGCTCCCTTCCGTACTTTAATTTCTCATACGTCAGAATTTCCGCATAGTATACGAAAACGTTGAAATCGCTTCCTTATTCTAACAGCCTTGATGATATAAAGACCTAAAGACCTTTCGGATTTCACCGAAGTCCTATAATCTGCAATATTATAAATTGTTTTCTTCTCGAATCTTGATCGCATACAAATTTCCCTACTCATCGAGGCAATCTTTTTGTCTATATTTACGTCGTCGTCAAGCCAACGAGACGTACTATTATGAAAAAGACAAAATTTATGATAACAGGCATATTCGGAGTTGCTATATATTCGCGTGGTTAGAATAGTGCACATGTTTTTTTATACTTTTTTCTATAACTACTTTGATGATATACATGTAATTGGTGGTTATAGGAAAAGTTGTAGGGCCATATACGCGTTGTTAGACTACTCAACAAGGGACATGCACGAAGTGACGCATGAATTTGTTCAAAAAGTCTTTTCGTTGTAATACACAGATTTCCAAATTTACAATCTTTTTTGCCATTAAAGTTTTCAGATGTTGTGTGTTTTGAAAAAAGTTGTTCAGAAAAACGTTCTCTACAAGTTTGTACAGCTTTTTTGAGGGGCAAATTTTCCGTGACCATAATACTTGAATGCAAAAATGTTCGCTAAATGTGCAAAATTTGTAGCACAAGTGAGTATAAATCCCATTTTTCTATTAGTAAATAATCTTGTTTGTTTGATTTCGTCAAGAAATTAAAAGATTAGCACATCCATCATATGATCAGTATAACAAATTTTCTACTAATTACTACCCTTTCTTTGTCATAAGACTACGAAATCTCTTTTCGGCTCATCGAGTTTTCTTTTATTTCACTCACGGGATAAAGGAATTTGAGATTTTCGTACGCGTAGTTGTTTGTAAGAAATTCGGCTTCTATTCTCCTTGTTCGCTTTCGATGAATAGAATAATACTAAAATATCCAATTTGAACATTCTTTTGGGTTATTGAAACGAAAACACGAATCAGATTTTCGTTTCAATACACAGACTTTTGGCGAAAAATTCTATTTTTGCATCGATTTTCTCAATTTTCGTAAAACGAACATTGTAGCAATACACGCAAATGATTTTTCGAAAATCAATTGCGTGCATTCCCGAAGCTTGAAAATGCTTCTCTCACCCTGGTCCAAGGAAATAAGAGTGTGTATTGAAGCGAAAATATTGGATTTTTTACACACTCTTATTTCCCTGAATCAAGATGAGGGAAGCATTTTCAAGTTTCGGGAATGCGCGCAATTGATTTTTTGCATAAAATTGATCCTAGAAAAGTAATTTTTACAAAAATTTCACAAAAAATTTTTTTCGGAGATGCTGCTGCAAAGTTTACCCCCTTTAAAGGATTAGCCTTATTTGCAATAAATATGTATATTGACACGAACATGGCGAAAGTTACGTGGAAAAAGTTGATGTGACGAAAGTTATAGTTTTTTGGAAGCGTGGCGAAAGTTATACTTTTTTGGCAACGAAGGTTGTTGTGGCGAACATGAAACGTGGCGAAAATTATAGTGCCAATGGTCCTTTAAAGGATCAATCCAGTAAGTTACAATCATATGAAAAAAATGATATATTTGGAAAGATCATGAAAAATGGAGCATTTTTTGTTTTTACGGTATGTTTTGAATCGTTGTAGTTTTCGAGATAATTGCATTTGAATTTTTTACAAGCTCTTCGTTGTAATACACAATTCAAAAAAGTTTGTGTATTACAACGAAGAGCTTGTAACAAATTCAAAACTTCAAACGCAATTATCTCGAAAACTACAACGATTCAGAACATGCCGTAAAAGCAAAAAATGCTCCATTTTTCATGTTCTTTCCGAATATATTATTTTTTTTCATATGATTGAATGCAAAAATATTCGCTAAAAGTGCAAAATTTTTAGCAAAAATGAGTATAAATCCCATTTTTCAATTAGTAAAGAATCTTGTTTGATTTCGTCAAGAAATTAAAGGATTTGCAAATACTCATCATATGATCAGTATAATAAATTTTCCACTAATTACTAACCTTGTCTTTCTTTGTCTTAAGACTACGTTCGTCTACGCCATCTCTTTTTGACTCATCGAGTTTTCTTTTATTTCACTCACGGGATAAAGGAATTCGAAATTTTCGTACGCGTAGTTTTTTTGTAAGAAATTCAGCTTCTATTCTCCATGTTCGCTTTCAATGAATAGAACGACACCAAAATTATCCAATTTGGACATTCTTTTGGGTTATTGAAAAGAAAACACGAATCAGGTTTTCGTTTCAATACACAGACTATTGGTGGAAAATTCTATTTTTGCATCGATTTTCTCAATTTTCATAAAACGAACATTGTAGCAATTTTTTATCAATCTGCGAGGCGAATAAAATGACCCCAAAATTATCCAATTTGAAAATTCCTTTGGGTTATTGAAACGAAAACCCTGATCATGTTTTCGTTTCAACAACCCAAAAGCATGTTCAAATTGGACAATTTTGCTGTTATTCTATTCCTCTTGACGAGTTAAAACAGAATTGCTACAATCTTCGTTTGATGAAAATTGAGAAAATCGATGCAAAAATAGAATTTTCCTTCAAAAGTTTGCGTATTGAAACGAAAACCTGATTCATGTTTTCGTTTCAATACTCATTCAAAAATTTCCAACTTCGCATAAAATTGCCCCTAGAAAAGTCATTTTTGCAGAAATTTCACAAAAATTTTTTTTTGGAGATGCTGCTGCAAAGTTTACTTCCTTTAAAAGATTAGCACATATCCATCCTATGATCAGTATGACAAATTTTCCACTAATTACTAACCTTGTCTTTCTGTTGTGTGTTTTGGAAAAAGTTGTTCTGAAAAGACATCCTGTATAAGTTTGCACAGCTTTTTTGGGGGGCAAATTTTCCGTGACCATGTCCTTTAATGCAAAAATGTTCGCTAAAAGTGCAAAATTTTTAGCACAAATGAGTATAAATCTCATTTTCCTATTAGTAAAAGATCTTGTTTGATTTCGTCAAGAAATTAAAGGATTTGCACATATCCATCATATGATAATTATAACAAATTTTCTACTAATTACTACCGTCTTTTTTGTCTTAAGACTACGTTCGTCTACATAATCTCTTATATACTCATTGAGTTTTCTTTTATTTCACTCACAGGATAAAGGAATTCGAGATTTTCATACGTGTAGTTTTTTGGTAAGAAATTTGGCTTCTAATCTCCTTGTTCGCCTTCAATATTTTCCGAATAACAAAGCGGTGATCGAGAAATGAAAAAATGTCGTTTCCTGTTTTTCTTTGTGGAATAGGTTAGTAGTTAAGAAAAGAAGATGTGACGCACATTATCGTAAGACATTGCGTGATACATTGATGATTACTAGTACAGAATGGCAACAAAAATATATTTGTTTCATAAGTTCAAAATCGAATTTTTACTTAAAAATCGAATTTGGTAAGAAATTTAGGAGCTACTATGCCTGGGGGGGCGCACTTAACAGGAATAAAAATGCCGAAGTAAAAATGTCAAAAAAATTTTTAACAAGTGACCCCTCAGGGGTAATTTTATGCGGGGAATCGATTGCGCGCACTCTCGAAGCATGAAAACGCTTCTTTGTCCCTGATTCAAGGAAATCGGTGTATTGAAGCAAAAATAAAACATTTTCAGATTTTTATGAGAAAACCGTCAATTCTTAGGTTTTTCTATGCAAGAAATCGATTTCGCGCACTCTCGAACCTTGAAAACGCTTTCTTGACCCTGATTTAAGGAAATCGGTGTATTAAAGCGAAAATCAAATATTTTCGGATTTTTATGAGAAAACCGTCGATTCTTAGGTTTTTCTAGGCGGGGAATCGTTTGTGATCACTTCCGTACCGTGAAAATGCTCCCTGATTCAGGGAACAAACTAAAAAATCGCAATTTCAGATTTACGCTTAGAAATACCAATCCCTTTCCTGAATCAGGGTCAAGGAGGCGTTTTCAAGGTTCGAAAGTGCGCGCAACCGATTTTTCGCATAGAAAAACCTAAGAATTGACAGTTTTCTCATAAACATCCGAAAATGTTTGATTTTCGCTTCAATACACTGATTCCTTCCCTGAATCAGGATTAAGGAAGCGTTTTCAAGGTTCGAGAGTGCGCGCAATCAATTTTTCGCATAAAATTACCCTTAAGGGGTCACTTGTTAAAATTTTTTTGGCATTTTTACTTCGGCATTTTTATTCCTGTTAAGTGCGCCCCCAGGCGTAGTAGCTCCGAAATTTAGCTTCTAATTTCATTGTTTTCTTTCAATGAATAACAAAGCGGTGATCGAGAAATGAGAAAATTGTCGTTTCCTGTTTTTCTTCGTGGAATAGGTTAGTAGTCAAGAAAAGAAGATGTGACGCACAATACCGTAGGACATTGCGTGATACATTGATGATTAATAATACAGAATGGCAACAAAAATATATTAGGTTGTTTCATAAGTAAGGTCGGCCACCAAAAGTACATCAAAAATCGTCATTTTTCGATGAAATTTTTGTTTCAGTAGTGCGTAAGGGTGTATCCTGAATACGATCTAATGGCTCTAGGGACTTTTCCAACGGAATTTTGCCAACGATATGAAAATATGGCTCTAGGACGTTTGCCAACGGACTTTTTCGTTGGCAAAATTCCGTTGGTAAAAAGCGAACTTTTTCCAATGACAAGACATAAAAAATCAATATTTTCATATCGTTGGCAATAGTCCGTTGGCAAAGTTCCTAGAGCCGATCTAATCGGTATTTTTGAGAAAAAGTCATGTTTTCGTGTCAATATACAAACTTTTTCAAAAAATAGGGTCTCAAAAATGCAACTAAAATGTTGATAGTTGGCTATAGAAATTTATTCGCTCGTTTTCAATGAAATTTTTATTTTAGTAGTGCGTAAGAGTGTATGCTGAATACGATTTAATCGGTATTTTTGAGAAAAAGTCATGTTTTCGTGTCAATATACAGACTTTTTCAAAAAAAGGCCTCAAAATGCAACTAAAATGTTGATAGTTGGCTATAGAAGTCGATTTTTGACGAAATTTTCGACCCTACTATGGTTTTTCTAGACGCTGAACACGAATCTATCATTATTTTATGTACTAGATCCCGGGGTTATGGTCAAAATGGCTGACAAAGAACAAGCCTTTTTGGGGTTTTCCACTAGTAGGGGTACCTTCCAGTGATCAAAATCAAAAAATTTCTTCGAATTCGTGTTCCCCAGTCGAAAAACCTCCGAGTGCCAAAAATTAGCCAATTTGGAGAGATTTTTGAAAATTCGAATTTTTTACCCCAAAGGAGTAAAAAATTCGATTTTTGTGCAAAATTTGATTTTTAGGCTAAAATTTGATTTTTGCGTAAAAATTTGGTACTACTAAACATTAACAACCGTAAGTGACGTGGGCATTTTTTCGAAAAAAAAAAATTTTTTTAACAAGTGACCCTTTAGGGGTAATTTTATGCGGGGAATCGATTGCGCGCATTTCCAAACCTTGAAAATGCTTCCTTAACCCTGATTCAGGGAAGGAATCGGTGTATTGAAGCGAAAATCGAAAAATTTTCGGATTTTTATGAGAAAACCGCCGATTCTTAC
>OZJO01030707.1:0-12152 GCA_900406225.1 Acrobeloides nanus
GTGGGTGATTCACCCATGGGTGATAGGTGATGTGGGTGATGCCACCCACTGGGTGATGGGTGGGTGAATTTTGGGTGCTATCACCCATTTTTTCGCCCCCTGGTTTCAGAGCTCTTGCAGAACATATAAATTGATTACATTTTAAACATATTCAAAATTTATACATTCAAAAATTATTGATAAAAATATTTAAAAATTGTATTAATTAAGAAATTCAAAATTACCGGGCCGGCCCTAAAAAACTCGGCCTGGCCGCGGCCCGGCCCGATAAGGAGGAAAAAAAGGTGGCTGGGCCGTGGCCCGGCCCGGCCGATCTGGGCCGGCCCGGCCGCGGCCCGTGACGCCAGTTAAAAAGCCTAACCTGGGGTCTAAATGACCCCAAATCAAAAAATACATCTAAAATCTGCATTTTTTATTCGTTTTCGATGAAATTTTTTTTCAGTAGTAAACAAGAATGTATGCCGAATACGATCCAATCAGTCTTTTTGAGCGTAACTCATGTTTTCGTGTCAATACTCAAACTTTTTTTAAAAATTTGGCTCTCAAAGATGTATCTTATTTTAAACTATTGATATTTGGCTATAAGTCGATTTTTGACGAAATTTTTGACCCTCCTAGGGTTTTTCTAGGCGCTGAATACGAATCCGCCTTTATTTTTTGTCCTAGACCTCAGGAATATTGTCAAAAAATGATTTACAAAGAGGTACCCATACGAGGTATAAACCCCATTTTTACGGTTTTGACCCCTTGTGAGGTACCTTCTCGTAGTCAATATCAAAAAATTCCTTCGGATTCGAGTTCCCCATGCCGAAAAACCCCCAGTACAAAAAATCATCAAATTGGAAAACTTTTTGAAAATTCGTCCGTCAACGTGGGGCCTGTCAGACCCCAACGAAATTCAAAAGCGAAGAAATTTATGATTTTAACTGCTCTCAAAAATCCTTCCCAAATAAAAGTTTTCCAATTTGATGATTTTTTGTACTGGGGGTTTTTCGGCATGGGGAACTCGAATCCGAAGGAATTTTTTGACACGAAAACATGAGTTACGCTCAAAAAGACTGATTGGATCGTATTCGGCATACATTCTTGTTTACTACTGAAAAAAAATTTCATCGAAAACGAATAAAAAATGCAGATTTTAGATGTATTTTTTGATTTGGGGTCATTTAGACCCCAGGTTACCTAGGCTCGTGAAAAATAACGTTGCTGGATGAGGGTTAAGAACAATAAATTTTTATGTCCCAAAAAATCACAAAAATCCACTTTTTTTCGTTACCCTGTATTTTTGATCAAGAATTTGATTTTCCAATAAAAAAATTTAAAAATTCGATTTTTCAATAAAAAACTAATTTTTTGTAATTTTTAGGGGTATACTCCTCGTAGGTGTAACTTCCAGTGCTCCAATTCAAAAAATTCCTTCAGATTCGAGATCACCTAGTCGAAAAGACCCTGAATACAAAAATTCAGAAGATTTGAAAAAAAAGTTTATAAATTCGAATTTTTCCTTCTTGTGGTTATCAAAGGGAAAATCGAGTTTTCAAAAATTTTAAAATTGATGACTTTTTGTATTCAGGTACGGTGTACAAAAAATCCGAAAAGGTGAAGGCAAGGGTCAAAATTTTAAAAAAAAATGTCGCCAATCGACTCAGCTCGCCGAGCGCTTTAAAACGATTACCATATTATGGGGGTTGTGGGTTATGCCCATGACTGAGTGGCTAAAGCGCTCTGCATTAATTCATAGGGCGCGGGTTCGATCCCGAATACTCTCTACTTATAGTTATTTCCCTTAGGTTCGATTCTAAGCTGTACTTAAAAGTTTTTGCCTCTGGTAAAAAATTTTAATTTTTTATAAAAAATAAAAAATGGTTTAAAATTTTAAAAACTTCTTTAAAAAACTAAAAATTCATACAATATTAAAAAAATAGGTTAAAATTAAAAAACGGGTTAAAAATTTAAAAATTCGTAAAAAAATATGTTTACACAATTTTTTACAAATTGGCGCTCGTAAGCACTCGGAAGCGCTCGAAAGCAATCGGAGGACGGATGACTTAGTGCTCGGATCGGAAAATCTCCTGTAGAGGACGTGTAGATGTCGGCGTAATAACTGCAGTTATTACGCCGACACCTACATGTATACTCTTGATATAATTTCTATACTTTGAGTTTTAGCACCACCATCAGTTTGTACCTTACTCCTTAATGTTGATGTTTTAATTTTCTTTGATCTAACTTCAGTAGCCAGACTTTTTGAAGAAACGGTTATTGTTTATTTGTTAACTTTTATTGTAATTTTGTAGATAACCGAATTTGCTGGCCTCTTCCAACATGGATTTTTATTTAGTAATCATACATCTCGACTTGGTGCCTCTAGAATATATGACAATATTCTAAGTAATGCATTTTGGCCATGTCAATGGACAAGTCGAGCTTATATGGATTTAATTAGTTCCTTGTATTTCGATTCTGAGTCGTATCTTTCCTTGGATTAGTTAATGGTGCTCAATCTATCTTTAATAATGTTAAATTTAGCTCGATCAATCAAGCTATGTTAGATTATACAGCAGGCACTAGCTATTGTAATTATCCAGACAAACACAAATTTTTGATCTTTGTAACAGCACATCCAACGTATGTTAAACATTCATTTTGACCAGCGGCGAGAACAGGCCATTGCAACCCATTTCTTTGCAATGATTTTTATTTTGCAACCATTTCTTAAAATTATTGCAAGAAAATTTTTCGATTTCTATGAAAAATCTCTATTCATCAATTTTTTCACTTATTATGTTAAAATTTAATAAAATTTTGTTAAATTTCTAAATAACAGAAAATTAATTTAAAAATAGATTGTACAAATTTGCATGGCTTTTTTAGAAAATTTGAAATCGTGATAAAAATCTATTTTAAAAAATTGAAAGTTTTAAAAATTTTCTGGATACGTCACTTAAAGTGTGCAAGCAATTAAAATTCCCGCCAGAGCAGGAATTTTCGTTTTAATGAACAACTTTTAAGTTTCAAACTTAAACTCTCTCCTTTCATTATATGCTCATCAAATTTTTTCTCCTTGATAAGTTCGACAGGCATGCTAGACAACAATGTAATTTTTTCTTCCCTTTTAAAAAAGAAAAAAAATTACATCGTTGTCTAGCCTGCCTGTCGAACTTATCAAGGAGAAAAAATTTGATGAGCATATAATGAAGGGAGAGAGTTTCAGTTTGAAACTCAAAAGTCGTGCATTAAAACGAAAATTCCTGCTCTGGCGGGAATTCAAATTTTAATTGCTTGCACACTATCTTTAAGAGACGATATCTCGAAAGTTCGAACGTAGTTTTAAACGGTTCGACTGCCATTCGAGTTGAATTTATTTAGTAAGATTAACGCATGGGAAAGTTTTTAAAAGCCATTTCAAGTCAATCCGAGGAATCTCTTCAGAGAAAACCTTGTCCGAAGCTCAATACCATCGATTTTACGTTGATTTTTTGAATTTCTAACTTGTTTAGACTACCCTAGATAATTTTTTTAGGCCAAAATTTCTATCTGGCCGATGTATTCCAATATGGAGAACATTTCTAACCTAGTTTCGAAAAAATCCAAGAAATNAAAAATTTTTCTCGGATTTTTTCGAAACTAGGTTAGAAATGTTCTCCATATTGGAATACATCGGCCAGATAGAAATTTTGGCCTAAAAAAATTATCTAGGGTATTTTAAACAAGTTAGAAATTCAAAAACCAACGTAAAATCGATGGTATTGAGCTTCGGACAAGGTTTTCTCTGATGCGGTTCTTCGGATTGACTTGAAATGGCTTTTAAAAACTTTCCCATGCGTTAATCTTACTAAATAAATTCAACTCGAATGGCAGTCGAACATTTAACACTACGGCCACTTAGGTTCGAACTTTCGAGATATCGTATCTTAATTATAATTTCCGTTGAAAATGGTTTTTATTAAGAGGCACTTTCTTGAACACTAGAAGGTCCGTGGGAGTAGTGTTAAACTGTTCGAGGGCACTCCAATTTGAATTTATTTAGCAAATTTAATGGATGGAAAAGTTTTTAAAAGTCATTTCGTGTCAAAATTCGTAAACCCAAAAATTCAAAACCTTATCCGAAGCTCAAAACCAGATTTTACGTTGATTTTTTGAATTTTCTTAGCTGTCTAAAATACCCTAGAATATTTTTTTCAGCCAAAATTTGTAATTACCCGATGTATTTCAACATGGCGAACATTTCTAGCGTATTTTTTAAAAAATCTGAGAAAAAATTTCTCCTACCCCTCCTTCTACTCCCACGTGTAAAAATGGCTCAAAAATAGGAATTACACGGATTTTTTCAAAAAAACGCTAGAAATGTTTGCCATGTTGAAATATATCGGGTAATTACAAATTTTGGCTGAAAAAAATATTCTAGGGTGTTTTAGACAGGTAAGAAAATTTAAAAAATCAACGTAAAATCGGGTTTTTGAGCTTTGGATAAGGTTTTGAATTTTTGGGTTTACGAATTTTGACACGAAATGGCTTTTAAAAACTTTTTCATCCGTTAAATTGACTAAATAAATTCAAATTGGAGTGCCCTCGGATCTTTTTAAGGCAACCTTTGAAAGCTCAAGAAAATTCTCTTAAATTTTAGTGTTCATGATCCTGCAAATTCAATTCAAGGCATAAGCTTGATGCCACCAGAAGTTACAAGAATGGTGATAACTCTCGGATCAGAAAATTATAATAACTCTCTTTGGCTGAATATAACCAGCAATCCTAACTTTATAATAAATTTAAATAATGTTACAAAAACTGTAGAATCTGTATGGAATATAATATGCAAGTAAGGGATTTATTAGTAATAAGCGAAATAAGTTTGTAAATTCTTTTATATAATTGAAAATTTTAGAATTGCCACAAACACAACAACACAAATACCGTATTTAATCTAATAGAGCGACATGTTGCTCTATTTGTCAACCTACTCTGAGAGGTGTCGCTCTACACTCCCTTTCATAGCTATAAAAACACTTTGATTTGTGTAAGATCTCAACTATTTGATAGGAAATTCAGTCGACATCGATTACCATTCGATAGAGCACACCAAATATTTTTTGAATATTTTGAAAAAAATCGAAGTTTGCAAGATTATAACAAAAATTTTAGACCAAAGACTGATATTCGCTTGTTTCATGGCTATAAAAACACTTGGAAAATGAAACTTTTAAAACCGTACCTTTGAATATGCTTGCAATGTTTTTTTGAAAATACAATGTCTCCTCGTTCTTTTGGGGGGGGGATAAACTTTGCAGCAGCATCTCCGAAAAAATTTTATTGGAATTTTTGCAAAAATGACTTTTCTAGGGGGTAATTTTATACGAAAAAATTCCCGAAGCTTGAAAATGCTTTCCTGATTCAGGGAAATAAAAGCGTGTATTGAAGTGAAAATAGTTGAGATCTTGCATAAATCGAGGTGTGTTTATAGCTATGAAACAGAGTGTATTAGAGATGTCGCTCTATTTTACATCCTATCCTGTGACCAGGCTCGTATTTTTTTCAACCCAGCCTGGGGGAGAGGATGTCGCTCTATTAGAGTAATTACGGTATAATCAAATTTAAAACTCACCTTTATCTGTTTATAAAATCTTATAAAAAATATAAATAAATGCTTTGAATAAAAATCTGATTAGGGTATAAATAACTAGCTCGAATCTGCGCCTGTTGGCGCGGATTCGGCCTAGTTATTTATATTATCGATTCTCGCCCTCTCTCTCTATATTCCATTTCCCCTCCCCAATCTTCCTCTCTCTTTCCTCACCCGACTATCATCCTCCCCAACACACCATCTTCCTTCCCCGCCCATCCTTTCCCTCCTCCATTTTTAACCCTTGTTCTTTCTCCATCCCTCCCTCTTCCCTCCTTTTTCCCTCTTCCTTTCCCAATTCTCTGTTCCACCCTTCTCGCTCTCTCCTTTCACTGCCCCATCCCTCTCTTTCTCACCCCCCCCCCATTCTCCTCTCCATTATCCACACAATTCTTCACGTTCTTGTAAAATAAACAAAAAGTGATAACTTGGCAATCACATCTACTATAGAGCAAACATGAGCTCTGTTTTGAACTTGAAAATTTTATACAATTTGGTTGAATTTTGTGTACTTTGTCAATAGTTTTTTCTTTATCTGAAAAGCTCAAAATTTATGGATAAATATTTGATTTTGTAGGTAGCAGGTCTGGTGTATAAAGAGGAAGTGGCTTGCAAAATAGTCGAATATTTTAAAACTTTTTTACTCGGACAGTAGCTGTGACGACAGATCTTTGATTTTTTGAATTAACAAAATTTTTGTTTGATATATTAGGAGGAAGTTTTCCCTGATAGAGTAAGGCAACTTATTGACCATCAATTCTACAGGGTGCGTTCAAGCATGTCAAAAAAGTTGTTGAAAAGTTGTCGAAAAATGTAACTTTGCCTGATTTTCAGTAAAATCGAAACTTTTTTTGACAACTTTTCAACAACTGTTCGAAAACTTTTTTGACATGCTTGAACGCATCTACAGGGTATATGGAAATAAAACGTGATTTAGAAATTAGCGGAGATGCCCATAAAATAAGATCTTGGTGTCATTTTAAAGCTACGAACGTGAGCTTTAAAAAGATACCAAGATCTCGATGTATAGATATTCCTAACAAAAGTTATGGTGAAAAGTATTCGACAATAGGGGTCGGATAATTTCCGCACACTCTGTAGACTAGTAAATTATTTTAAGTTTTACTATAAATATAAATTTATTATTTATGAGCATGTTTCATATATTGGGTTGTACCATAATTTTCAGGCTTTAAGAGACGATATCTCGAAAGTTCGAACTTTTTGGGGTTGCCGCGGCACTAGGCAAACTGAGTATTAAATATGAAATTTGGGGCCGAAATAAACACGTTGGTGCATTTGAAGTCGTGTGCAAACTTAAAAAAGGTCCATTTTGACCCCTATGAATGTTGGACGTTACAGTAACGTTACAGGTGTTTTTTACACTTTAGTATTTTGAGCATAATTCTCGATGGCTAAATCCAATTTCGATGATCTTGGTGTTGTTGGATTGCTGGAGACGTGGGCTACAACTTTTATATTGGATGTAAGGTTCATGTTGCAGAAAAAGTGGTCGAAAACTTAGGTTTTAAATGGAAATACACAAAAATCCGGTTCCATTGAGGGGTCAAAAATTCAAAGATATGGCTCTAGAAAAAAATTTTGTTCCGACGCATTTTTCCGGTTGGCCCTAAAAATTATCTACAACATCCATGCTTTGTTTTATGCTTGGTCCCGAGCCAAATCTCGAGTCGCCAAAAATATTTTTTTGGCTCTGAAACTGGAGACCCCTATGAATTTTGGGTATAACAGAGATTTTTACACTGTAGTATTTTGAGCATAACTCTCGATGGCTAAATCCAATTTCGATGATCTTGGTGTTGATGGATTGCTGGAGACGTGGGCTACAACTTTTATATTGGGTGTAAGGTTCATGTTGCAGAAAAAGTGGTCGAAAACTTAGGTCTTAAATGGAAATACACAAAAATCCGGTTCCCCTGAAGGGTCAAAAAATCAAAGATATGGCTCTAGAAAAAATTTTATAAAGCGGATCCCAGCAATGTGAGCTCAATGCTTAGCATTGCGCCCAAGTATGGGGTGTTATAGATTATTTTTAGAGCCAACCGGAAGCTCCCGTGGGAACAAAGTTTTTTTCTAGAGCCATTTGTTTGAATTTTTGACCCCTCAACGGACCGGATTTTTGTGTATTTCCATTATACAGTCTAAGTTTTCGACCACTTTTTCCACAAAATGATCCCATACATCTAATATAAATGTTGTTTCCCGCATTCTCAGCTTTCGAATACACTAAAATCATCGGAATTAGATTTAACCATCAAGAGTTATGCTCAAAAATACTAAAGTGTAAAAAACGCCTGTAACGTTACTGTAGCGTCGAACATTTGTTCAGAGCCAGAAAAAGTACCGGGCGCTATGAGATTTGACCCGAGACCAAGCATAAAACAAAGCAGAGATGTTGTAGATAATTTTTAGGGCCAACCGGAAAAATGCGTCGGAACAAAATTTTTTTCTAGAGCCATATCTTTGAATTTTTGACCCCTCAATGGAACCGGATTTTTGTGTACTTCCATTTAAAACCTAAGTTTTCGACCACTTTTTCTGCAACATGAACCTTACATCCAATATAAAAGTTGTAGCCCACGTCTCCAGCAATCCAACAACACCAAGATCATCGAAATTGGATTTAGCCATCGAGAATTATGCTCAAAATACTAAAGTGTAAAAAACACCTGTAACGTTACTGTAACGTCCAACATTCATAGGGGTCAAAATGGACCTTTTTTAAGTTTGCACACGACTTCAAATGCACCAACGTGTTTATTTCGGCCCCAAATTTCATATTTAATACTCAGTTTGCCTAGTGCCGCAGGAAGTTGAACTTTCGAGATATCGTCTCTTAAAAAATCGAAATTTCAAAAAGTCCTCCAAATCGGCTGATCTTTTCTACTCGGGGTTTTTCAACATGGGGAACTCGAATCTGAAGAAATTTTTTTATTTGACCACGGAAGGTAACCGTACGATGAGTATACTCTCTAATAAGGTTTTATAATAAAAATCGTGTAAGCTCGCTTAAATAGTGCCAGGGCAATTTTTTCATGCATTGGAAATGCGCGCAAACGATTCCCCGCCTAGAAAAACCCTAGACAGCCATTTTTCCGACGAAAATCCGAATGTTGGTTCATTTTCGCTTCAATACACCCATCCTTTTCCCTGAATCATGGTCATGGAAGCATTTTCACGATTCGGCAATGCGCGTAATCGATTCCTCGCATAGAAAAACCCCCATAGGAATCACTTTTGTAAAAATTCCATTCAAATAGCAAAGCCCGAAAATTTTATGGTACAACCCAATACAATAGGAACTATTACCCTTTTCATGGCTAGCTTTATATAAATTGTTGGCTACATGGCGAATTGTATAAAGAAGCCGACCGCCCAATCTGGCAAGTTAAGCAACGTTGGGGTCGCAGGTTCGATTCCCACGAGGATAAAACTTTTGCTTTTCAAAAAATGTTTGAAAAGCAAAAGTTTACCCTTGTGGGAATCGAACCTGCGGGCCCAACATTGCTTAACTTGCCAGATCGGACGGTCGGCTTCTTTATACACTTCGTCACGTAGCCGACACTTTATATAAAGCTAGCCATGAAAAGGGTAATACATAAATTATCATTGTATAACACAATTAAGCATTTCCATACACATGAGTAGCTTCATACTGCCTGATTTCGTTAAATATCAATTCTAAAGTTTATTTTATACAAACACATAAATATCAATCACCTTTCCATTCGTCGGCTGTATGTTCGTTTAATTCAACAGCGCTATCGTAGTTCCTTGGGGCAGGAGCATCAACTTCAGCTGGATCATACCATGGAGAAACGTAAGGGTGCCTTAAAGCGTCTTCGACAGAAATTCTATGATTGGGATCTATGACTAGCATTCTTGATAATAAATCTCTGGCCGTTGGTGCTAAGTTAATAAATTTTTAAAAATTCAAATAAAATTACCAGAGAGTCTGTTTGTGTCCATCGGAGGAAACATTTCATCCGGAAATAAAACTTCCCACGGTCTAGGCGCATAAATTGGACGGTTTTCAATAAACGTTCTGACCGTATCTTGCAAACGACTTGTAAATTCTGGACCGGGTGTTCCAAGCCTTTCGACGATTTTTTGCCACTGGTCAATTTGATCTGTACCAGGGAACAATACTTCTCCGCTTATTAATTCAGCGAAGATACACCCTATTGACCATACATCCGCTTAAAAAAATCGTTTTTAATACTTCAATAAATATTGAACTTTGAACTGAAAGTCAAAAAATGAGGTAAAAACAAAATGATGCACCCGGGAATCAAACCCTCGACCTTATGGCTGCTGGCCGAACGCGCTAAGCATTACACGATCATCGTTGTAATACACAAACTTTTTTGAATTTTTCGCATTAAATTTTTTAAATACTTAATTTACCATTAGTGCTATAGCTAATCCCCATGATAACTTCAGGAGCTCTATAGTGTCGTGTCACAACATATGGGGTCATCATAACAGTATCAGTATTTCTGGCAAGCCCAAAATCGAGAATTTTTAATAGACATTGGAAATTTATAACTATGTTACTCGGCTTTAGGTCCTAAATTATTCTTACAATTTTGTCTACTTACAACTTTTTGAAATATTTTTATTACTCGATGGATAATCCCAGCTTTATGTAAATGGTTAATTCCACATAACAATTGATATAATAAAAAAGACAATTTTTCTTGGTCCAATTCCATGTGTACAACTTGACAAAGATTTGCATCCTTAAAAGAGATCCTTTTTTAAAAGCTAGATTGATAGCAGGGTTGGATCCCGAAATCCTGATGATTTTGATCTCAAAAATGGCCTAATCTCGAATAGTCTAATCCCGGGTTTCAGTTTTTTAAATTGTGTGAAAAATTATGTAATAATCAATTTTCCAGTTCCTTTTAGTTCCTGGTAAATAGATATTTTATATCAATCTCGAAATCCCGGGATCCCGTAAAATTTTTTCGACATGAAAAGTTTGGCACAACCCATTCGGCACGAATCCCGATTTTTCAATTCCGATGCCAAATCCCGAATCCCTCCAACCCTTTGACAGTATACCATATGTTCCATTACTAAATATAAATCTGCAAAGTCATCTAGTGTTTCCTGTGGAGTATAAGCATTCAATAATCTTATAACCTAAAAATACAAGTTACAGGGTGTTAGAAAAAAGTGATAAACTTTTCGGTTTTTTAGTGAACTTGTCACTAATCACTTGTCATGTGCTAACTTGTCGGTTTTTTCCCTTTATCTTTTTAACTTATTGCTTATCACTTGTCACTTATCTAGTACAACAATAGACCCCAACTGGTCGAGATGTTTAGCGCGCAGACTAAGTGACCCTCTTCGATAAATGCCTGAGAATAGAGGCACTTTTTGACGTCGTCAAAATTCGCTAGTTATGAAAAACCTTACATTTCTATGATTAACCAAGTTCATGAGTACAAACTCCCGATAAGCTCTTTTTGCATTAGTAACATTCGAAAATGGTCTAGTAAGCTTTTTTATTGCCACTCGTTGTTGGGTGACATTATCAAAAGCTCCTCTAAAAAATAACAAATCATTTATATAATTTATCTCACTCATACATCAAATACGGGGGTGGTACTGTAGTTGAGTTTTTAAAAAATGGCATTTTTGAAAAATGTTCTTTTTCGGATATGGGGCCACTCTTCTAGTTCGTTTTTTTATAGACGGAAATGGCTAAAAAATTGATTTTTTGTCCAAAAATCGCATTTTTGGGGTAAAAATAGCCTTTTTTCAAATTTGCTGCATCTTTTTTGAAATTTTTTGAATGTCGTTTTTATTGAAAAAATAGATATGTTATGAAAAACCTACAATACTAAGCCTTGCGCCCCTGCTCCTATAACTCTGACATTAGTATAACGCTTTAATATTTTAAGCCTTGTATCTTTGATAATAAATTCATTAAAGGCACTTGCATTATTCTGTGGAGGTGGGGATGGAATCATTATCCTAAAATATTTTTCAAATTCTAACATTGGATACTACTAAGAATTAGCGACTATCAGACCCAGGTGTTTTTGGGTGCATAACACAAAAACACACCACCCGCCGGGTTCTGAACACAAAACACCCGTGGGTGCTGCACCCACACCGGAATCAACTCGGAAAATTTTTGTCTAAAATTTTCGTGTCAATAATTAAACCATATTGACACTCAGGCAAACAAACTCAATGAAAAAGGTCGCTCCATTCACTGAGCATTTTCTCGTGTTTATCATTGGTTTTCAATACAAATCTTGAGTTTAATCGAAAATATTGATCATTTGCCAGGTCTGGATCCAGGGGTTTTCGATATTTCGACGATTGGTCGATTTTAGACGCGTTTGAAAATAACGATATTTTTTGTCAATTTTCATGGAAATTTCTACATATTTAGGGATTTTTTAGTAAATAAATTGCATCTTTTCCGTTAAAAAAATATTTTAGAGCATGTTTAAATCATTTTAGATCGCTTTCATGTAGTCTGAAGGCTATT
>OZJO01030712.1:0-14555 GCA_900406225.1 Acrobeloides nanus
GGGGGTACTGTACCCCCTAATTCGTCGTATCGGGGGAAAAATTAATGGACCAATTCGTATTTTGACGGCGAATACGTCCAAAACATATATACGAATTCGTATTTGACTACGATTTCGTTTTTCCAATTCGTAGGGTTCGAAAAAAATCGTATTTCGACTTTTTCGCCTGTCGACGTTTTTTTTGATTGACAGTAACCTTTGGGACCAATTCGTATTTTGGGGCCCAGTACCCCCCTGCTTGCCCATGTATGGGAGGGGGCCACCCACGTGAAAATTTTTGCTCAAAAATCGAGTTTTTAATCAAATTCGAAATTTTTACTCAAAATTTGAACCTTTGCTCGAAAATAGAAATTTTTGTTCAAAATCGAATTTTGTTCAAAAATTGAATTTTTTTTTGCGACTTTTCGTTTCAATAAAAAACGGACTATAAATTAATACAACCAGCACACTATCCAGTCGGCCATCTGGATTAACATTTGATAGACATTTACCAACTTTTCTACGCCGTGAAAAAAATGGGAAAAGTGTAAATAAAAGGAGAAAAAATTGAAAGTAGAAAATGAGTATTTTATATACTCACCTATGACTTTAAGACGAAACTCTAAAAATATTAATTTTTTTAATTTTTTAAAAATTCTATAGGGTGAGTCAAAAAAGTGCATTTTTGTGATTTTTGGGCACAAAAATTTTTTTGGAGCTGGGAAATTTTTTTTACTAAAAATGACCCATATAGGGGTAGTTTTATGCGAGAATCGATTACGCACATTTTCTAAGCATGAAAAGGCTTGCTTAACCCTTATTCAGGGATTGGAGTTGGTGTACGGACGAAAAGTTTTTTTCGATTTTTTCGTCAATACACCAACTCCATTCCCTAAATCAGGGTCAATGAAACGTTTTTATGCTTCTGGAATGCTCGCAATCGATTTCCCGCATAAAATTACCCCTAGATGGGTTATTTTTAGTAAAAAATTTTCCGAACCCAAAAACTTTTTTCGATCCCAAAATCACAAAAATGCACTTTTTTGACTCACCCTGTATATGAAATCTATAAATAAAGAAAAATAAGGAAAAGAATAAGAGCTACTACATTATCATAAATGAATGTTAGTCTCAAGAAAATTTTCCAAAAACGTTAAAATTACCTGGATTGCCTAGAGTAGAAACAGAATATCTTGGATTCGACCTTATATCTATCGGCATTAGGTCTCTTAGCCATAGGACTTTAGGCCTAGGATCGCCTTCAACTCGGCAGGTTACATGTGCTGTACGACCTTGTTCCACAGATTTTAGAGCAGGATGGGCTTCGATTAATGGGAAGCCTTCTGGGAGTTGATCTGAAATTTTTAGTTTTCAAGAATTTTGAAATGTTCTTTTTTGATGAAAAATTTTGGCCATTTTTGGTGAACAAATGGGAAAATTTGGTCATTTTGGTGATAAAAAAATTTTGAAAATTTTTGCCCAAAAAATAAAAATACCATTTTGGCAACAAATTGAAACCCTCCGCAAATCTTAGAAAAAATGGATCCTTCTATCCACATATGGGGTGTGGGGTATCAGAAGTATGTATGCCCCCTAGGAGTAGGGAAGTGGTAAATGATCCACGAATGGACCAAAACCCATAAACCCCCTTGCTTTTGAATTTTCTTAACCATAATATGCATATGAATATGCACAAGCCTAAGCCCAAGCCTAAGTTTGAGCCTAAGTCTGAGCCTAAGTCTAAGCCAGAGCCTAAGCCTGAGACTAAGCCTGAGACTAAGCCTGAGACTAAGCCTAAGCCTAGGCCTAGAACCCCTTGCTTTGGAATTTTTTTGACCATAATTAAAAATAGTTCCTTACCAGCTGGTAAGACGGTCAAAGTCGCTTCAGCTTTTATTGGTGTTCCAACTCCATTATCCGCCGTACAACTTATAGTCGTATTCGAATCTTCTAATAAAACCGGATCTATCCTCAGAGTTGATAAACCATTTGATAGGGTTTTAGTTGTATACCTGTAAAAGTTTTCAACTTAAAAAATCTTTATCAAAATATTCAACCTAGTGTCGGTAATAACATGTTCATTTCTTCTCCAAACAACGTTTGGTAGAGGATTTCCATCGGCTCTACAAAAGAAGCTAATTCGAGTATCTGCTGGAACGACGGAAGAATCTGGTTGAACGATAAGAGATGGTCCATCTAAAAGTTAAATTATAGTATACATACAGGGTCATTCAGCACAGCCTCTCTCTAAAGAAAGTTAAATATCTCAGCGAATTTAAGAGATTTTCACATGCGGTCTTTTGCATGTTATTAGTTGACCAATAGGGCACACAATATGCAAGTATTTTCAAAAATTTTGAACGAGTTTGAGTATCGAAACGAAAATCTGAATTTGAATTCCTAAGGGATTTTTGAAAAATTTCACCGCCAATCGATAGAGCGCATCGAAAAACTTTTTTTTACGAAACTTAGGGTACTAAAAATTTCATAAAATTTGGAGAGAAAAATTTTTTTGATTTTTATGCGATTTTACAATTTTTCCAAAAGTTTTCACGGAAAAATAATAGCGCCATCGTGTTCCGCACATAAAATTATGGATATGCAAAATTTTTATGACTTTTGACAACAAAATAAAAAATGACTTTTGGGTGCGGGATCGAGCCCGCACTATATGAGTGCTTTAGCCACCCGGCCATGGGCAAAACTTCATGATATGGTACTCATTTTGAAGCGCTCGGAGAGCTAAGTCGATTGACGAAATTTTTTTAAATTTTGACCCTTGCCTTCAACTTTTCAGAATTTTTGTACGCTGTGCCCCCCCCCCCCCCCCCCATGTTCCACTGTTTTATCTACGCCACTGCTGGCGATGGACTATATTTCCTGGTCTTAAAATTTTAATTTTCAAAATATAATATAAATAAAAAAATTAAACTTACATGATAACAATTNGTGCCCCCCCCCCCCTCCCTCATGTTCCACTGTTTTATCTACGCCACTGCTGGCGATGGACTATATTTCCTGGTCTTAAAATTTTAATTTTCAAAATATAATATAAATAAAAAAATTAAACTTACATGATAACAATTGGATATAATTTTTATATATCCAATCTGAATATTAAAAAAATATTAATAAGTACAAACTATAATATCATAGCAGATTACAAATATTAGAAGAGTAGTATAGTGAAAAGGTTTTTTAATTTTTTTAAATGAGTTTTAAAAAAATTGAATTTTTAAAATTTTCAAAATTGATTTTTGAAATTTTCAAAAAAAAACAAAAAATGTTCCTTCCTTACCATCTTTAGTTTCTTCAGCTACCGCATAAACAATCAAAGAGGCTAACAAAAATGTTAGATAAGGCCATTTTCTACGCTTCATTTTTCTATATGAACTTCAGAATTTTGGCTATCATCTAATATCGGTAACCATTTTTAAGCCATTTTTGATGAATTTTTGAAGAAATTTTGGATTTGATGAATTCTTAAAGTAGGGGATAAATTTAAAATTTTTGAGAGACTTTTAAAATTTTGAGGTTGTTCTCAATTTTTTAAAGAAAAAAAAGTAATTTTGTTGTAAAAAAAAATAAATATGGCCGAGCACCTCCCAAACAAAAATACTCATTTTTAGCCGTCACTCTATCGAATAAAGCTGAATAATTAATATTTTATGAAGTTTTCATAGCGTCGATTCTGAACATGCTAGGAACAATATTTTCCTCCTCAACAATCAATAAATTATTCGTGACAAAAGAAAGGATTTTGTTGTTTCACAAAAAATATTTTAATCCGAAAAATTGAAGTAATAGCCACTCGAGATGGCTTAAATTTTGATGAAAGATGAAAAATATCTCACTATCCATCTATAAGAAAGGATATTTAAAGAATAAAAACGGAAGGATGAGGTCGCTAGAAAATGCATGAATGATGAATCTTATTTTTATGTTGCCTATTTTACTATAGATGGAAATTTTTGATATTTTTGAGGTCTTAAAGATTATTAGATTTTTATGGGGTGGCAAATTTATGTAATTTTTTAATTTTTGGGATTATGATTAGGCTTGGGCTTAGGCTCCGGCTTGGACTTAGATCAGGCTTGGGCTTAAGCCTAAGACTAAGCTTGAGACTAAGCTTACTGTTAAGCCTAAGTCTAAACCAGAACTTAATCCTGTGCCTAAGCCAACGCCTAAGGTTAAAGCTAAGGCTAAGCCTAAGTCTGAGCCTAAGCCAAAACCTGAGATAAGATAAAGCCTGAGCTAAAGCCTAAGGCTAAGCCTAAATCTCAGCATAAGGCTAAGCCTAGAACTAGGCCTAAGCATAAGCTTAAGGCTAAACCTAAACCTAGGCCTAAGATTAAGGCTAAGCTAGAGCCAAAGCCTAAGGCTAAGCCTAAGCCTAAATCTGAGCCTAAGGCTAAGCCTAAGCCAAAGACTAAGCCTAGTCTAAGTTAGGCTTAGCTTAGCCTTAGGTTTGAGCTTAGGCTTGTGCATAATCATATACATAGGCTAAGCTTAGGTTAGGCTTAGCCTAGACTTTTGACTTTTACTTAGTCTACTCTAAAAAAAATTTCGGAATAATAGCCATAAGTTGATAGACCATAAGTCTTTTAGAACAAAACTACAAATCTTCATCCATTATTTTGCCATTTTGTTTGGGGTAACATGTCCAGTGATGTGTCTAAGAACTTTTCCACCCCATCCGAAAATTCCCCACGGGGTACTGACACGAAAATCTGCATGGGTCCGACAAGTTTTTTGATATTTTCGCTGATTAGAACACTAATCTGTGCTTTCGAGGATGGACAATTTCGAAAAATATATGGGCTAACTTGAAGAAAGTGTAAATTTTAGTGCGATATTTTAGAAAATTTTCAAATATACTCAAGAGAATAAAATATTGCGAGCATTAAAATTGCATAAAAATAATAAATTTTAATTTTTTTAATTTTAAAATTAAAAAAATTTGTACTTTTTTTAAAGAAAAATTAAAAAATGTATAGAAAGTTCAAAAAATAGTAAGCGAAAAATAAAAACGTCGTAACCCAGTGCAACGTTAATTTTATTTGGCAGCCTGCCTGCTTTCATGAAAATATCTCATAAATCAAAGAAAATATCGGTTTCCACTCAAATTTTTCACAATTTTTCTCCAACAAATAACCCCTAAAAAATCAATCTATGCCATTTATATTCGACGCCTATTATTTTATGAAAAGTAATAGGCGTTTTAATTTTGCTGAGTGCTATATAAAATTTTTTGAAGAAAAATTAAAAAATTGGCAAAAATTTTGGAGCTGCTCTTATACCTATTTTCATGAAAGCAGGCAGGCTGCCAACGAGGTCTAAAATCGAAAAAAATTTTATTTTTCGAAACTTTCTCATAAAAGCTCAAAAAAGCCATGCAGAAATTGTCAATTCGATTTTTTAAAATTTTTTACGAATTTTTCCATTTTTAACGAATTTTGTAATTTTTAATGAATTTTTCAATTTTTGAGGTTGGGAAACAAATTTTCCCGCATCCTTTTTTCCCTATATCTTTTTTTCCCAGTGACCATTTTTCCCTGGTTTTTCTTTCCCTGTGGCCATTTTTTCCCCAAACGAATCAATTTTCAAAAAAATTTTCGATATAGCTTGGGGATAAATTTTCCCCGTACCCTTTTTTCCCAGTGACCATTTTTTCCCCAATTTTCGTTGTAATATCCTGCCTTATTGGTAATATCCTTATCGATTGAAACAATTTCATTTAATTTAAGAACGACTTGAAAACATTCGAAATTTGCATATCTTTTGTTCACATAAATCCATTAAAAATATTTGCCTGATTGTCAATAGACAAATAATTTTACAACGACAATTGTGGGAAAAAATGGTCACAGGGAAAAAATAGTTCACTATTGGGGAAAACATGGTCACTGGGAAAAAAAGGTACAGGGAAAAAAGGGTACGGGAAAATTTGTCCCCCAATCATTTTTGATGAATTTTTCATTTTTTAACGAAATTTTCAACTTTTAACGAATTTTTCAATTTTGAGGAATTTTTTGTTAAAAATTTTAAAACACTCAAACTAGATTATCTCTGAATATTATAAATATTGACATAAATAAAAATACATTCTAGCCGAAAAATATCAACAACATATCCATTACACCAAAAATATAATCAGTGAAGAAAAGCTTGGTGCGGAAACGGCTGGATGGATTTATGACTGGAATATTGCATGAAAAGGCCAAATCGGATTAGTTTTAGAAATTTGAGTAATCAGTGCGTTTTAGGAACGAGAAGAAGAAGAACACCAATTTGTCGCTTCATCCTTAGCGCCGATTACATAATATGAAAATTTTCAAAAAATATGTTGCATAAATTTTTGTAAAAATTAAAAAACTAGGAGGTTACCCCCTAGAAATTGAAAAATACAAATTTCAAAAATGGCTCCAAATCAACTAATTTTTTGCATACGGGGTTTAAAATTGAAAAATTCGTTAAAAATCGAAAAATTCATAAAAATTGAAAATTTTTTCATTAACACGGGAATACTCCTTCAAATTTCTGGTATATTCTGTTATTTAAAGCTATTCTGAGCAACATTCAAAAAAATTTTTTGAAAAAAAATTCATATTAAATTATAGGCAAAAATTAAAAATCACGATTTTTGCCGTGAACTTATCTCAGTGGTAGTGCTCTAATATTCGAGTCTAAGGGTCTCGGGTTCGAATCCCACCTGAGTCAATTTGATTTGTTTGCGAAAAAAAGCTGGAATATACTTGGCAAAATCAAATCGACTCAGATGGGATTCGAACCCGAGATCCTTAGACTCGAATATTGGAGCACTACCACTGAGTCACAATAAAAATCACGATTTTTAATTTTGTTTATAATTTAACATGTACTTTTTTCTTTTTATTTATAACAACTTTTGTTCCAAAAAAGCAAACATTTTTTGAATATTGCTCAGAACAGAATATACCGGAAATTTGAAGGATTATTCCCATGTTAAAAAATTTTTTTCCTATCAGTAAATTGGTCAACAAGGACCAAGTGGTACAACTTTTCTTTCATATTTTGGGCCAAAATCGAACAAAACTTATGAAACACGAACACAATGGTCAGTCAACTCATAGAATGCCTAAACAAGACTCAATACTTGAGAAGATGAAGTAGAAAACACTATGAACACATATGTAGCTAGCTATTGAGTGAGTGTCCAAAGTTTGTCTGCCTTTTCTATTCCAGGTGAGAAAAGGCGGATGCCAAAAATTTGGCCGAAGAGGGGATTTTTATAGAAAAGCCGAATTTTGCAACAATTACGTGTCGAGCAGAGTCTCATTTTTGAATAGCCAAGAGAGGAAGAAAAAAGTTTATAGATAGGTGAACAAAGTTTTTCTTTTTTTCAAAAATTAAGTTAAAAATTAAAGCTGTTAGAAAATTTTTGCTGATTTTTTTCTTGCGTTTTTTAGAAGAAAAATTCGAATTTTGGTCAAAAAATAGAATTTTGACCAAAAAATCGAATTTTGGTAGAAATCGAATTTTGTCATAAAATCAATTTTTGGATAAAAAATTGAATTTTGAACAAAAAAATAGATTTTTTCCAAAAATTCGAATTTTAGCCAAAAAATTGAATTTTTTCAAAAAATCGAATTTTGATTAAAAAAATGGCGCCACCACACTTGCGGAGTACTACTTGCGAAATCGACATTTGCGGAGTAATACTTTCGGATACTACACTTGCGGACCAAATTTGAATTTTTTAAAAATAATTGCAAATGAACATTTTAAAATTTTTTTAAACAAATTTAAACACTTGGGTACGAAATTAAAATATTTTAAAAAATTCAAATTTGGTCCGCAAGTGTAGTATCCGCAAGTGTAGCATCCGCAAGTGTAGTATCCGCAAGTATTACTCCGCAAATGTCGATTCCGCAAGTAGTACTCCGCAAGTGTAGTGGTGGCGCCAAAAAAAATTCGAATTTTGGCCATAAATCGAATTTTGGATAAAAAATCGAGTTTTGGCCAAAAAAATTTCGATTCCCCATAGTCGCATAGTCAAATCGTATAGGGTTATTTTGGTGAAAAATTAAAAAACTTGAAAAATTTGTAAAAATAGCAAAAATCTCATTTTGTTGTGGCCTCCCTATATGATATTTAAATTCTAAATGTCAAATTCATTTTTGTGTCAACAAATTTTTTTCAAAAATTCAAAAAAATCGAATTGACAATTTCTGCTTGGCTTAACAACGTCAAAAGAAAGCATTAGTGGGGATTTTTTCAGGTGACTTCCAAAATCTTATAAAACTACTAAGAAAACGGCTTACATAAAAAGAATATGAAGGGGAATAACTCCACTCAAGCGATAGCTTAAAAGCTTTGTCTTAACAGCAAGTCGCCAAGCCCCCAATAAAAGAGGTGAATTTAATCGATTAATGTATTAGTATCTAGATATAAAATTCATATAAAATGGTGTGTAGGCTATTCAGACAGGTGCCATAAAGATTCGAGTAAAATTCATATGGGGGTCGAAGTATAAAAGTTTTCCTAATTGAGAACAACCTCATTTAAAAATTGATAACTCTATTCCATGGCGAGTTTCCAAAAAAGATGGTATCGTATGGCCTAATGGCTAGAATGCAGGGTATTCATGTTATTGGCAATTTTTTTAAATTTTGGCCCACTAGGGGGGCGCCTGCTCCCTTGCCTACGCCTACTGGGGGGAACGAGTTGCATGTACAATTTGTTATGATTCGATAAAATAAAAACTTCGACCCTGATGGGATCAAATCCGCGCCAATAACATCAATGACCAATAACACCAGCGTCCTAACCATTAGGCTATGCGCACCAAGTTTTTTTAAAATCTTAAAAAGAGTATATAAAATTAATGTACCTGGTATTATCTGTTGTTAATAGTTTTTCAGCAAAAATTTAAAATATAGAAAATATTAAAATTGAATATTTTTTTTAATAAATAATCTTGAGGATAAAACTTGAGATATATAGATCTAAATTTAAAAAAAATAAAATGTACACAACCCGGCTTGTTGGCTTTGATCCAACAGACTTCTATTTTCTTTAATATATTTTTGCCAAAATTCGATTTTTGGTCAAAGTCTGATTTTTTTGACAAATTCGATTTTTTTTACCAAAATTTCGATTTCTGGTCAAAATTTGTTTTTTTATATATCAAAATTCGATTTTTAGCTAAAGTTTGATTTTTTTGCCAAAATTCGATTTTTTGGCCAAAATTTGATTTTTATTTTTTTGCCGAAAAATCGAAATTTGGCCAAAAATTAACAAAAATGCCGATCAGAACAAAAAGCAAAACAAAAATCGTAAAAATCATATCAAAAAGATTACAACACGCATAAAAAATTGCCATCCGGATAAAAATGCCGACACTATCAAATTAGCTAATAAAATTAACGCGAAAAAGCGCATACGAACCTAATTCAATTAATTGAGTTCGAAACGAGCTCATCAAGTTTTCTGATATAAAGATTTTTTTGATTTGACAACAAGAAAAAATGGGATAAAAATAGAGTGGAGCAACATTTTTCAAGCCGGTGTACCTAAAAATCAAAAAAGTTGATGCAAAAAGAAAGAACTTCGAGTGAGATCGAACCCGCCCCTTCAATACGGGTTCTGGCGTCCTAACCACTTGACTATGGACTTGCACAAAAAATTAAATCTGGGATGAAACTGGCTATAACTTTTCTCGCATAAAAAATTGTTATACATACATAACAAAAATGACTACAAACTACAAAATTTTATCGCACTATAAAGAAAAATTAAGCATAAATATTATTTTTCTCTCGCTGTCTAACTCTAACTTCAAACTTATTTTTAAGAAAAACATAACGAAAAAGAAGCCCCACATGAGGTTTCGAAGAATGTCTACAGATGGGATAATTCTTATCTGCAATTGTGAAGATGATGAGGTCGGGATATGACTCATATGAGTTAGAACCCACAGTCTCGAGTAGAATGAACCCTACTCGTTGACTTTTCTCTGATTCAGATTTGCAGAAAGAAGAACTTTTTGACTAGACTCAAAATTTTGGGTCAAACATTAAAAAGAGGTCTAAATTTATGAAACAGCGTTGGACACGGAAGTTTTTGTTTTGTAAAAAATTGACAGAAACTCGAAATTTTACAAATGAGTACAGGAATTTGGACGATTTTTTCATGTTTTTTCGACCCGAATATTTTTTTCAAAAATGACCCTATTAGGGCTAATTTATGTGAGGAATCGATTGCGCGCATTCCCGAAGCTTGAAAACACTTCCCTGACCCTGATTTAGGGAAATGAGTGTTTTATATTGAAGCGAAAGTCGAAAAATTTTAGATTTCTTGCCTCAAAATCATCTTCTTGAGGATAATTTTATGCAGGGAATCGATTGTGCGCATTCCTGGAGCTTGAAAATGCATCCCTGATTCAGGGAAATTAGTACATGTTCAATTTTCGCTTCAATACACACTCTTATTTCCCTGAATCAGGGTCAGGGAAGTGTTTTCAAGCTTCGAGAATCGCGCAATCGATTCCCCACATAAATTTATCCCCAGAAAGTCATTTTCAGGCAGAAAATCTAAAAATTTTCGATTTTCGCTTCAATACACACTCAGATTTCCTGATTCAGGGTAAGCGTTCTCAAGTGTTGGAAACGCGCGCAATCGATTAAAATTAGCCCTAGTAGCACCTTTTTTGAAAAAAATTTTCTGTTCGAAAAAACATGAAAAAATTGCCCAAATTACGGTTTTTTTATACACCCTGTATTTTTTCAATTTTGTGAAAAAAATAGATAAAACATTTGCAGTATACCAAAAAATAGAAAAAAATAAAAGTAGACCCATGAATCAAGTAAGCTCCCAGAGTCCGTTTGTTTCCTGTGCCTATTTTTTATTGACACTCACGCAGCAGGGATAAATAATGAACCGCTCTTGTCTTTTTTGGCGACTCAAGTGTGAGGATTATCCACAATTAGCTTCAAGGCCGACTCTTTTGGGAAAGATATGGACATGGGCTATTCTTGAAGCAACAAATAGGCTTATATGTTGTAGAAGAAGAATATATGAATGAGCTATAGAAATTGGAAATCTCGACGTTGTTTACATGACAACAAAATAAGACAACATGAATAGACGGTTGTGCGTTGTTTGTCAAATTTTTTTCTTCAAAATTTCGGGATATTCTATTAATTTTAGTTATGCTGAACAATTTCCACAAAAATTTTTGGAAAAATTTGTTATTTATAAAGAAAAAAAATTTATGTTAAATTATAAGTGAAATTAAAAATCCAAATGTTACCGTGAGCTTGGCTCAGTGGTAGTGCTCCCGAATTTGAGTCTAATGTTCTCGGGTTCGAATCCCACTTGAGTCAATTTGATTTTGCCTCAAAAATTTTTTTGAAAAAAGTTGTTATTTATAAAAAAGAAAAAATTCATGCTAAATTATAAGCAAAATTAAAAATCCGAATTTTACCGTGAGCTTGGCTTAGTGGTAGTGCTCCCTGATCCGAGATCTAATGATTTCGGGTTCGAATCCCACCTAAGTCGATTTTGCCTTGATGCAAAATCGAATTAACTCCGGTAGGATTCGGATTCGAGCCCGAGATCATTAGATCTCGAATTCGGGGCACTACCACTGAGCCAAGCTCACGGTAAAATTCGAATTTTTAATTTTGCTTATAATTTAACATTTGCTCGCGTTCCCGAACCATGAAAATGCTTCTCCGACCTTGATTCAGGCTATATGGTGGGTGTATTGAAGCGAAAATGAACTAAACAAGAAGTATACGAATTTAGATATAACTCAAAATAATAAACCCATAAACCATCCACAAAAATCCCCAACTTCCATAGCAAATAAAACAAATTCCCAGAAGTGTCGACATCTCAATTGATTCTTTTTACTACGCGTCATCAACTCTAAATAGGGTCAAAAGCGAGGGCGAAATAAGTTGCCAAAAATCTCCTCAAGTCCAGTCTTTCCTCGGTGCATCTTGAGACTCATGCTCAAAAACCTTAAAAACATGCTATTTGCTTTGCGCATTTTTTCGGAAGCTGCTAATCGATTCGGGCGCATCGGCGGCGCATATCCACCCATTTTTAAAAAGAGGCTTTTATATGCAAAAAATAGAGTGACTCGGATTTTCAAATGAGCTAAAATAGCAGGATGAACAAGGTTTTGATGTCGTAAAATATGTCAGAATTATTTTAAGATTAAATCTGTCGAGCATTATTTATAGTTTTTACAATTTTTGAGCTTAATTGTGCATATGGAGATTTTGATGGGAAGAAAGAGGCTTAAGCTTAGGCTTGAGCTTGGGCCTGGGCTTAAGCTAGGCTTGGGATTGGATATGGGCATGGGCTTGAGCTTAGACTTGGGCTTAAGCTTGGGCTTAGGCTTAAGCTTAGGCTTGAGCTTGGGCCTGAGCTTGGACTTAAGCTTTAGCTTGGGATTGGGCATGGGTATGGGCATAGGCATGAGCTTGGGGTTGGACTTAAGCTTAGGCTTGAGCTTAAGCTTGGGATTGAGCTTAGGCTTAAGCTTAGGCTTAGGCCTAGGCCTAGGCCTAGGCCTAGGCTTAAGCTTAAGCTTGGGATTGGGCTTAGGATAGGCTTAGTCTTAGCCTTATGATTTAGGTTCGAATAGGTCTTTTTTATATTATGCTTAGGCTATGCTCAAAATGATTTTTTAGAATTTTGTAAAAATGGAATTTGTTCACAAATTTCAAAAATAGAGATTATTTTTAAATTTTTATCAAAATTATTAAATAATTTAAAAAACACCATTTTTCAACCAAAGAGAATTTTCAAAATATACATTTTCTTTAAAATTTCGAGCCTATTTAAATTTCACGAATGCGTAAAGCTGCTCATGATTTCAAAATTTTACCAAACACACTCAAATACCATAAAATCTCATAAACATGTAAAATTTATGCACGAAAGCCTTATACAGGGTGAGTAAAAAGGTGCATTTTTGTGATTTTTGGGGCCGAAAAAATTTTGTTGGGACCAAAAATTTTTTCTAAATTTTCTAAGCATGAAAAACTTATCTTGATCCTGATTCAGGGAATGGAGTTGGTACGGACGAAAAAAAGAAAATGTTCGATTTTCGCGTCAATACATCAACTCCATTCCCTGAATCAGGAAAGAGTTTTCATGCTTCGGGAATGCGCAATCAATTTCCCGCATAAAATTGCCTCTATATGGGTCATTTTCAGTAAAAACTTTCCAATCCAAAAAAATTTTTTTTGCCCCAAAAATCACGATGTTTCACCCTGTATATATAACACCAGATTTGAGCCGAAAACAACGAAAGCGGTAAAGCTTTTTGAATTGGTTGCGTAAAGCTCACTTCATTCAAGCTCAACAACATACGTTCCGAAAACAAAGACAAGTAGCCGACTTCAAACGATTGCGGACGGTTTCGTGAAAGCCGATTGTAAATGTGACAACCGATATGAAGCAAAATGACAGCGCAAGACGGACTTGAAACAATAAAAGTTTCTCTCTGACGGAAACCTTGATCATATAGACTATACTAGCCTATACTTACATTGTTAGAATAAAACCCCTCATAAAGTTTGCAAGTAAAGAAAAACAGCTGTAAAACAACTTGTTGTCGAAAGACTAGTGGAAGAAGATGTCTCACATAAATCGGCTCAAATGTGGTGTTATTCAAGAGTGAAATGGCCTTTTCTGACGACAGATGAAAACTTTTAGTTTTCTTAGCAACTCTATCAATTGTTTAAAATAGTTTTTGTTTATCTAATAAAAAATGATAATGGGTTTTCCAGCTGTTTGATTTAAACTTTAAAGGGAGCAGTCCACGAGGAAAAAACACTATGAAAAAATTATATATTTGGAAAGTTCATGAAAAATGGTGCATTTTTTGTTTTTACGGTAACCTCTGAATCGTTGTAGTTTTTGAGAGAATTACGTTTGAAGTTGGCGATTTTTTGAATTTCAAAAACTTAAGGAAAAGAATTGGATTTGCACAAGTAAGTTTAAGCCTCAATCTAAGCCCAAGCCCAAGCCTAAGCTTAAGCCCAAACCTAAGCCCAAGCCTAAGCTTAAGCTTAAGCCCAAGCCTAGACTTAAGCCTAAGCCCAAGCCTAAGTCCAAACTTAAGCCCAACCCTAAGCTTAAGCCCAAGAAAAATTTGAGACTACTATACAATAAGAGGCCACCCACGTGAAAATTTTTTCTAAATTTTTTTCTGGAAATGACCCCTCTAGGAATAAAAACATGCGGGAAATCCGAATATGACATTTTCGAAGCAAAAAAACGCTTCCCTGATTCAGGAAAAGCGTATTGTGTATTGAAGAAAAGTCGCAAAAAATTCAATTTTTGAACAGAATTTGATTTTGAGCAAAAATTTCGAAAAATTTCAAAAAAATTTTCACATGGGTGGCCCCCCTTATTGTATAGTAGCTCTAAACAATTGAGCAATAAATCAAAAAACCATTTCCTAAAAGTCAAAATAATAAATTTTTGAGAAGTGCTGAGAGCTTTAGTGTGAAATAATTATGATGTAAAATTGAGCTGGTCGGAGGTTGGGAGTCGTGTCGGAAAGGGATTTA
>OZJO01030714.1:0-30288 GCA_900406225.1 Acrobeloides nanus
GGCGAACACGATGCCAGTCGGATAAGCTATATTTTCTCTCACATGGACCAGTATGATTTTAAGCATTGTTTATTCCAATTAAAAGTTGGAGTCGCTGTAAATAGTGTGCAATTCGTCATAGCTGCTATTGAAGGTAGGATCTATGTGTATACGCATGCGACAACAATTTTGAATTTTTAGCACTTCTCAACGGACTTTCGGTGTTCTTATGTATGAAGAGAGCGTGCACGACATGCTTTTAAAATTTTTGAATATTTTAATTTATTCTATTGTCAAATTTCCATGTTGAAAAACTAATTTTTCAAAGTGCTTCATATTCATCCATAAGTTGAACATGTTTATATTTTTTTGCTAAAATACAGGGTGTTCCAAAAAACCACCATTTGAGCATTTTTTGGCGAAAGTTTTTCAAAAAATTTTTCTCCAAAATGACTTTTTAGGGGGTAATTTTAAATCAAAATAGGAGAACAAATTTATGGACGATTCTCGTAGGAATCTCTTGACTTCCTATATAATCCCGGTAGTTTGTGCGGATAACAGTGATCTCTAAATATTGATTCATTTATTAATCAATAAAGTTTTATATATTCTTTACTTTCTACAGTTCAAACTAGTGATGGGTCGAGTCGTGACTCGAAATCGGTTTTTAAAATTTTTCTTTATCTTTTTATGAAAAATGCCAAACTAATACAAAAGAAACTGTGTCGATTCCCCGCATAGAAAAAATGGGGGTAAACGATGCTTTTCTGGTTAAAATCCGAAAATAAATTTTAAGATCCAGACTCCTGTTTATTGAGAAAACTAGTACCCAAACATCGAATTTAAAACGTCAATTCAATCATTTTTATTTCAATTTAAAACATGATGAGAAGCTTAAAACAAATTTAAGCACTCAATAAATAAATATATAATGGAACAGTAACATAATGAATATATAAACAATAGACAATTGAATGAAAGAAAGTCAGTTTTCCTGTAAAAAGTTGAATTTTTTCGATTTTCACTTCAATACATCAACTTCCCGAGTCATTTTTAATCTGAGTCGTCACTTTCCTAAAAAAAATTTTCATCGGTTGTGTTAGAAAGGCCAAATTATACCTCGCTTTCCTCCGAGCTTTCCGGCGTTTTCTGTTTCTTTGTTGTTGGTTTTTCCTTTTCTTCTTCCGACGATGAATCCGATTCTTCTATGAATTCACGCGATTTGGCATTCTTTTGTGGTGAGCTAAAATTCGTGGTTAATACTGTTTAGACAAAATCCTCTATCTGAGCAATAACCTTGTAACCTTAGACTTCGATTTGCTTGAAGATGGTGCTGCAGAGCCACCACCAGAAGCTTTATAGTCCTTCATTTCACGTTCATAGCGCTCTTTATCCTTCTTTGCCTTCTCATCATATGGCTAAAATGATGACGTTTCTAGGTTTAGCAAAATTTGATGGAAACATCGTCGTAAAAATAAGTTTATTTACGTTTTTCTACAGGATAAGCCAAAAAACCGTACTTTTGCGTTTGATGAAAAATTTTCAAAAATTACCTATAAGGGGTATTTTTTCATGCGAGAAATCGATTGCGCGAATCGAAAAATCTTGAAAACGCATCCCAGACTATGAAATATACAATTTTCGGAATTAATACCGAATGTTGGGGGATCTCAGCGCACGTTGTCTATGATATTTCACAAACTTAGAAGAGCGTTTTAAGGTTTTTCGATGCGTACCATCGATTTCAAATATAAGCGCCCGAAAATTTTTCACCAAAAACGCAAAAGTATGGTTTTTTGGCTCACCCTGGTACTCTTCAAAAAATGGGGCATTCAATATAGATCATTATAACTTACTTTTTTTTCGGCATCGCCCATTTCCTTCCATAATTTTCCAGCGCGGCGCGCCGTGTCGGCTACCGAATCACCTTCCTTTTGGATCTTCGTGCGATTTTCATTGAACCATATCATATAAGCAGTAGTAGCTCGCTTCGGCGCGTTCGGATCTTTGTCTTTCTTTCCTTTCTTTGTCTTCGAGGTTCCCGCCTTCTCGGACTTCTCCTTCTAAACAATTTGGGATCATTACAGAGTGAGCAAAAAAACCGTACTTTTGCGTTTTTTGGCGAAAATTTTTTTCAAAAATCATCTATAAGGGGTATTTTCACGCGAGAAACCGTGCAATCGATTTCTTGCATGAAAATACCCCATACAGGTAATTTAAAAAAAAATTTTCACCAAATAACGCAAAAGTACAGTTTTTTGGCGCACCCTGTACATGAAATTAAATCTTACCTTTGGCTTCTTTTCAGGTTTCTTTTTCTTTGTCTCGGGCTCCGATTCGGATGTAGCTTCTTCGCTCATCTCATCCGAGTCTTCTTCGTCCGATCCATCTGATTCATCCGAAGAGCCTTTCTTTTGGGCCTTTTCAGGATCAAAGTCCTCTAAAATGCAAAAAAACGATCAATAACTAGCCTACAACCAGAGCTTTCAATGAACTGCGCATTTTGGAAGTTCCAACTTTCATGATAAAAATGGTATAGAATAGTAAATTTAATAATTTTGCACTGTTTCTAGCTTTTTAGGACTCAATCTTCCAGTAGAAGTTTGAAATTCTTTAGGAAGTTTCGAACGTACGATAGCTCATTCGATTCCTGAGATCAAGGCGAATAACTTTGTAGAACACATCACTTTTCATAAAAACCTTTATACGATGGAGAAAATCCGTATGAAAATATTGGTTCTTTTAATTGAAATCTTGAGTTATGACATTTCTACCATAACTTGAGACTTCAATCAAAAGAACCAATATTTTCGTATGGATTTTCTCCATCGCATAAAGGTTTTCGTGAAAAGTGATGTTATACAAAATTATTCGTCTTGATCCCAGGAATCGAACGAGCTATCGTACGTTCGAAATTTCCTAAGGAAGTTTGTGACTTCCAGTCCGAAGCTAAAAATAGTAAAAAATTATCAAATTTACTATTCTATACCATTTTTATCATGAAATATAAATTCGAAAAAAATCTTTGGAAGTTGGAACTTCTTCCAAACTACGCAGTTCATTGACAGCTTTGCATGTAACTGACCATCTTCGCTATCAGATTCGGATTCAGCAGCCACACCCTTCTTCCTAGCTTCAGCTTTAAGTCCTTCCTTGTATGGATCGATGTCATCATCACTGCCAGCAAACACATCTTCTTTGTATTTCGGCTTATCGAGCCGATTCGCATTACGAATAATTAATCCCTTTGCATTGACGAAGTCGTACAATTTGTTGTATTCTTCTCTAAAATTACAGTGTAATTTTTAGAGATGGGCTGAGAAATTTTATAGGGAGATTTTTCCACAATTGGATAAATCCGGATTTATTCAGATTTTCGGGAAAATCTTGAAAATCTCTTTTTAACCCCCGGAAAAATCCTATTTATAAGCACCAAGATGTAAAAATTTCTTCCCTATGAGAATCTAGAAATCAAGATCTACAATTTTTTGTGAAGAACACTTTTGCCAAAACTGGAAAAGATCGCACAAAAATAGAAACGATTGAATTGTAAAAGGTTGATGACAATCGTGTCAATAAACAAACAATTTATTGAAAACCAGAGAAAAAATTCCAATTATGATAATATATTTGTACTCTCATTCATTAAAAAAATTGATTTTTCCCCAGCTTTCATGACGTTTTGGCAAAAAGTGTTCTCCACAACAATTGTAGAGTCTTGATTTCTAGAATCTCATAGGGAAGAAATTTTTACTTTTTGGTGCTTGTAAATAGAATTTTCCGGGGTGGAAGAGATTTTTCTGGAAACAAGCTCTTCGTTTCAATGTTTAAACACGTTTGAGATTTTTTCGCAAAAAACCGGTTTTTTTCGGAAAAAATCCCATCTCTAGTAATTTTCTATCATTATAAAAAAGCTACTTTTCCATGTTGTTAAATACAAAACTGTGTCCACTCTTCAAAAGAATTTCGAAATCGAAGGTTCGCGTCGAGACATCCGAGCGAGCAAAGTGTACATTNAAAAAAGCTACTTTTCCATGTTGTTAAATACAAAACTGTGTCCACTCTTCAAAAGAATTTCGAAATCGAAGGTTCGCGTCGAGACATCCGAGCGAGCAAAGTGTACATTGCTAATCTCTTCGAAGCGAATATACATTGGAGGTTTGTAGACGTAGATGAATCCCTTTTCCAAGGGGTACAAGAAACCATGTTGATTCTTATGAGTACACGTAACCGCCGGCGTCCCAGAAGCTCTAAAAATAGAATGATACAATAAAAAAAGAGATGGCGTTGTGACAAACCCATTAAAACCGCCCGGCACAATGATCTTCAAATTCACCAGCACACGGAAGATTTTTGCCACGATTTCATACAATAACCCCTTCATTTTTGTATCTAATTTTCCATTGTATTGCTCCTTCAATTGCTCTCTAAAAATGAGCTTTAGGCTGCGTTCAAGCATATCAAAAAATACAACTTTGCCTGATTTTCAATAAAATCGTGTTTAAAAACGATTGATCATGAAGCATAAAATCAGGCTTTTTTCAAGAAACGAGTCAAAAAAAGCNGCCTGATTTTCAATAAAATCGTGTTTAAAAACGATTGATCATGAAGCATAAAATCAGGCTTTTTTCAAGAAACGAGTCAAAAAAAGCACGTATCTACGGTTAACTTACTCAGTCAAAAGCAAATCCAGTTGTTCTATATACTCGTCTTTAGAAAACTCCAGAGTAACATAAGGGTAACGAGTCTGGCCTTGACGAATGGGAGGATTGATATTAAGCTATAAAAATACAAAACTAATATAGGGGGCCGGTCACCCACGTGAAAACAATTCAAATTTTTTCTGGAAATGGCCCCTCTAGGGGTAAAAACATAAAAACAAAACAGGGGATCCGAATTTGGCAATTTCAAAGCGAAAAAAACGCTTCCCTGAGCCAGGGAAGGCCTGCGTATTGAAGCGAAGTCACAAAAATGCGATTTTTGTAAAAACGACCCCTTTTGGGGTCAAAATGTTATTTTCTCGAAATTTCGCGTCGATATACAGCTTTTCTTGAATCCGAAGAATTTTATTCGGTCTTGAATCCGAAGAATTTTATTCGGATTCACCGCACATTTTTACTCCAAAAGGGGTCGTTTTTAGGCAAAAATCTCATTTTTGTGACTTTCTCTTCAATACACAGGCCTTCTCTGAATCAGAGGAGCGTTTTTTCGCCTCGAAAATATCAAATTCAGATTCCCCGCATGGTGTTACCCCTAGAGGGGTCATTTCTAGAAAAATTTTTCATGTGGGTGGCCCCCTCCCTATTGTGTAATAGCTCCAAAAATTAACAAAGGTATACACCAAATTCAAACTTACCACAAAGTACATGTGTCGGCCATCTTTATGCGGAAGCAAAAACATGCGAGTGACGGTCTTAAACGGAATCTTATAGTCGTATGTTTTGCCATGGAACGATAAATATGTCGGGAAAACTTTGATATCGTAGCGGCCACTAAAAATGCTTCATGAAAAATGCTGTTAAAAAGTTCAACACCAACCGTGGAGTAAGACAGAGAATCTGGTCCAATTGAACAATATGTTGGTCACCTTCCACTTCGACTCCAGCATACTGCATAACGGCCTGCCGGAATTCCTTAAACATATTTACAGGGTGAGGCAAAGTAAATCGGTCATCTGATATTTTCAATTTTTGAACACCTGATATTTTTCAATTTTTGAAGTTTCGGATATCAAATTTTAAAATAGTTGCAATAATTGAAAATATCAAGTGACCGGTTTATTTTGCCTCGCCCTGTATAATTAATACACTATAGCTTTATAAATAATTAATGACACAAGACCTACTTCAACACGATCTTCCATATCACCAGCCTCTGGATCCTGTGGCATATGAAAACGCATTTCTATCAACGAAAGCGGGCAGTCTTCGTTGATATGGAACTCAAGAGTTGCTTCTTGTTTAGCAGCGGTGCAGTTCGACACGTTCGAAAGTGGAATCTCAAAGCATGGCTTATCGTCAACTTCAAATTCCAAACTCTGACCACGCACTGCTGCTTTACCATAATTCCATCCTTTTAAACATTGGGGTGCTTCTTCAACTGACATATCCCATTTAGAAGATACAAAGGTTTTCACTTTTTGAAGATCCTAAATTTAATTTTTCTTCAATGATACAATCAAAAGTTCGAATGACACCCATTCGTGAGCAGAGTCCATTAGATTATAAAAAAATTAACTCAATAAAAAATATTTTTTCTGAAAGGTTCTAGAAATATAGCTGGACAGGGCCGAAACGTTTGAAAAAAATTTTTTTTAAAAGAGAAAAAAGTAATAGTGCCCAAATTTTAACCAAAATTACGGCACTGGGTACGAACTACTCACCGAATCCTTAAAACCACCAAAACGGAGAATATTTCCATCTTTCATAATTAGCTTAACTCCAGGCTTAGTAGCTAAATGAATCCATTTGACGCCTTCAATGTCATCAATACTGATCGTCTGTAATTTTCCAGTGTCAGTGTCTTTGAATAACACGTTTTGGGTTCCCAATCTCAATTGACCCTTATCCTAAAATCATCCACAATCATTTGAAATTTTTTTTAAACCAAAACTTACCAATTTACCCATATTTTCTTTATAAATATCAGAGAATTCAATTTGTCCACCATCTGCCATTTTTATTTATGCAAACTTAAAATATACTAAGTTAGCAATAAAAAAAATCGATCGTTTGATGTTTCAAAACGTTTTCGTATGTTTTGAGGATTTCTCCGAAAATACAAGGCCAATCCTGATAGTTTTGGTGTCGTTAGAAAGGTGGATTTCGTAGCAATTGAATGACACCAAAATCATGCCATAATTCTTTCTGGTTGAGAAGTTATTGCATAATTACAGAGTGGACTTTAAAAAACCGGAATTTTGCCATTTTTTGCGAAAATTTTTGAAGAAAAAATAGAAATGACGATTTCATGGCTAAGTCAGAATTTTCAATGCGCGCAATCGATTTCTCGCGTAAAATTATCCCTAATCACTTTTTGAAAAAAAAATTTCGCAAATTTTTTCGTCAAAAAACGACAAAATTCCGGTTTTTTAAAGTCCATCCTGTAGTAAAAAATGTCGAAATAACTGACCTTTTAATCTAATTATGCAATAAATACTCAACCAGAAAGAATTATGACATGATTTTGGTATCATTCGATTGCTACGAATTCCAGCTTTCTAACCACACCAAAACTATCAGGATTATTGGATTGTATTTCCGGAGAAATTCTCAAAAACATACAAAAAGTTTCAAAATGTCAAGTTTCAAAACATCAAACGATCAAAAAAGCTCAGAAAGAATCAATTAGGAACAGTGCTATATCTTGAAAAACATTCAAATATATTATGCGATGTTGAAATTTCGAAGAAAATCTGTTTAGCGCGAAAAATTTGTTATCGTATGCAGGCAATCTCTTCTTTAGCAAAAGTTGTTTAAAAGTAAAAATCTAATACCATCGCTTCGTCCTGAAACGATTCTACAACCTAGGGAAAACGTGTCCGTCTGTTTGTTGTCCGAACCTTTTTGAAAGGTGGTCGACAGGCCGTTTGACGGATGCTAACCCCTCCCAAATTTTCTTGAATTTGTTGAAGTAACTTATGATATTGGGGGGGGGGGGCAAAAGTTCGAGGAAATTTTTTTAAAATTTTGTAGGGGTCATGACCGGTCAGGAAAATTTTTTAAAATTTCCCTGACCCCTTACAAAAATTTTAGATGTCCCCGAACTTTTGTCCCTTGATCAGAGTTGGTAATTACCATACCAACCACACCGTGTGGTGGGGGTGGTGTGGCACACCAGAGTGATGTGGTGTGCTACCACACCACCCTTTCCAACTCTGATGCCAATAGACGTTCTTGTTCCACATGATCGAAAACGGTGAAATATGAAGTTTTTTAGTTGAAAATGGCAGTTTTCATCGATTTTTTATTTTAAAAAGTTAAAATCCGTGGGGTGGTGTGATGCCACACCACATTGGTATATCACCCCACCGATAACACCACACCACCCAGGTGGTGTAGACTACCCTTTCCAACTCTGCTCCTGAAAACCTCTCGTGCTCGGGAGCACCGCAGGCGCTCCCGAGAGTCACTGGCTCCCAGTCTCCAGCTTATTCATAAGTTGTCATTTTTAACTAGAAAATATTTTAGCTTTAAATTATTGTTATGTCTACCGAATTATTTAAAGTAGAAGGCTTGAAATTGAATGAATCTCTGTTACCAAGTGAACAAGTTAGTACAGGGGGTGGGCAAAAGTCCTTGCCAAGGGGGCAAAAAGTCCTGACATTGTCAAAAACGCTGAAAAGGTGTTTTCTCGTCCAGAATTGTCGAGAAAACACGTTTTTGAAATTGCCCCCTTGGCGAGGACTTTTGCCCCCCCCCCTTGTATAATGCCATATGCGCACCAAATGTCTAAATATTAATTACTAGCCCGAATCCGCATCTGTCGGCGCGGATTCGGTCCTCACATTTCTACATTTCAATACGCAAAACAATCATCGTCCTCTATCCCCCGCCCCATCCCTCCCTATCTTTTATGTCCTCTCCAACTTCCTCTCTCCCTTTTCTGGGGGTAAATTTATGCGGGGAATCGATTGCGCACATTTTCATCACTTGAAAACGCTTCCCTGATCCTGAATCAAAGAAAAATTGATGTATTCTAGCAAAAATTGGTTATATCTTCAATACACACCCCAATTCACAGGATCAGGGAATTATTGGAAATGCGCGCAATCGATTCCCCGCATAGATTTACCCCCAGAAAGTCATTTTCAGGCAGAAAATCTAAAAATGTTCAATTTTCGCTTCAATATACACATTCCGATTCCCTGATTCAGGATCAGGGAAGCGTTTTCAAGCTTCGGAAATGCGCACAATCGATTCCCTGCATAAAATTAGCCCTAATAGGGTCATTTGTGAAAGAAAATTTCGGAAAAAAACATGACAAAATCGCCCAAATTCCAAATTTTTATACATCCTATATATTAATAGGCGGAATATTTGATAAAAACATGGAGGAAAATTCTATTCTATTTTTTATAGTAATTTTAGATACTAACGCTTGATGGATTTCATTCAAATATTTTTATTGGGACTAATTTTGGACGATTATGCCATTTTAAATTGGTCGAAAATACTTGGAAATTGGAAAAAATTTTACCTACAATTAAGGTATGTATTCTGAAGGTATTTGATCATAAAAGTATGAGGGTCATACGTGGGTAAGGGAGAGGACACGATCTCCCCATTTTGCCGCATTCGCGAAAAAATTAAATACCTAATTCACATCTTTTCGAGCGAAGCGCAAAAATTGGAGAATTTTATGTGAAAAATGCGAAATGGGTCATCAAAAAAGCATAACTCGCCAAAAATAATATTCAAATCACGAAAATCGCAAAAAGATTCGCATTTTTATATACCAAACTCGCGAAAATTCGATTTGTTATAGATCCAATTCGCAAAAATGCGAAATGGGTAATAGACCCAATTTGCATTTTTGGTCGCTGATCCTATCCCGGATCACTTTAACCCCCTCCCCACACCACTTGAGGGGGGAGGGCAAAATTTNTCTACAAAAATTTATTTTTACTGAAAAACCCTTATATAAAAGAAAAAATCAGCGCCGCAGGAGAAAATTAAAAAAAAACTTTGTTTTATGATGAGAGTTAACATGAAAACCTTCGTCTGAGTTACTCAGATTGCTGTCTTCCTTTAACTTTTTCTAAATTTCAGCAAACACCAATTGAACAAGTGATTGTTACAACTGCGTTGGGTTATATAATGATCGTTTCTGATAAAACACTTTACTTTATCGATATTGATATGTATCAAGTAGTGGAATTTCTGCCTATTTTAATAACTTCTTGTAGATTGTAAGCTCAAGTGGAGAAGGACATGTTGGTCGTATTGTATTGAATATGGATCCAGTGACCGACAATCCATTTATTTTACAAATTGCCATTGTTGTTTCTTCGAAGGAAATTTGGGTTTGTGAAAAGTTCGAAGACAACTTTGACACCAAACATCAAATTTCTGTCGCTTCCCCTGTGTTGGCAATGTATTATTCACGTTATTGTCTTTGTTATGCAACTGATAGAGAGTACTTCGTACGAGATTTATTGAACAAAGTCACTATTTCATTATTTCCCTTTGAAAACACTGTTATGTACCCAAACATTACTGGTGTTGGCTCAGTAAGTGGATAGAAGGCACTTGGAATTAAAAATTTTTTTTTTGAAAGACTTACTTCAAAAGTTGCTCATGATAAAAAAATTCTTTCACTTTTGTGAGTAAATCATATATGGGGGAACAATTTGCGCTAGGTTTCGATCTCGATGCCACACTAGCGTTGGTTCCTTGTCAGCGAGAGTTCGTGTAAAAATCTTTAATTCCAAGGACCTTACACTTGGATCATTGTACATCTTGTTTTTAGGAAGAAGTTATGTTAAGTGGAATGCAAGGCTTAGTAATATTTGCTAATAAAGAAGGTGTTTCTTCAAGACCACCAATTTTTGTTGGATCTGGTTCGATTCGCTCCTTTAGTTTTGTTTCCCCATTCATTTACGTGCTTACTGATGTCGGATTGAACATTTACAAGTAATCGAAAAATTCTTGAGAAACTTTCATCTATCCATTTTCTAGCATTGATAGTCAACAATTGAACCAAACAATACCCGTAGAAAGTTTTAAGTTTTTGTCTAATATTGATGGTACTATTTTTCTTGTTCGTGAAAATGGACTATCTTTTGTTTCACAAATTGTATGGTCTCAACAGGTGCATTAGATTTTTATATATTAGGTTGTTTCATAAGTATCTACGGCCCAAAAAAATACGTCTAAAATCGACATTTTTCATTTCTCGATGAAATTTTTTTCAGTAGTTAAGAGTGTATGCTGAATACGATCCAAATTTTTGAACGAAACTCATGTTTTCGTGCTAATATACAAACTTTCCCACGATTTTTTGAAAAGTCTGTATATTGGCACGAAAACATGAATTCCGTTCAAATACAATTTAAAAAAGTGAAAACGTGTTACATAGCCGCATGTACGGAGGATTGAGGAATTTGTTAAATATAACGTGCGAATTTCGGAATTTTCAGGTTGAAGAAAAGATGAAAGAGAATGTTAAAGATGCTTTGAGCTTAGCAAAAGAACTTTTAGTATCCAATTCATTAGAAAAGAATTATTCAGCTATGCAGGTTTTTTTAAAGTTGATATTTAAAAATATACATTTCCAAGTTTAGAAATTCAAAGAATTTCAAGCAAGAGCTGCATTTACTTATTTAGAAGAAGGAAAAGAAGAAGAGGCTTTCGATTTGTTAATTGAATCTGAATCTAATCCACAGAAGGTATTCTTTATTCGTCTATTGTTTTATACTGCACGCTAAATTTCTTCTAGACGTGTAGCATTGTTGGAAGTTGATTCCATGTGAAAGAGCATAAACTTATGACAGCATTTTTTGCTTTTGGACCACTACTTGAAAATCTAACGTTAAAAAGTTATGAGCAAAACAACAAAAAAAGTTCAAATGAGTTTGAACATTGAAGCGAAGAGATTGAAGTTTAAAAATTTCAGCTTTTGCATAAGAAGTTTAAAAATTTAAGGGTTTAATTAAAAAGCAGCACTTTTCAATAGCTCAATGAGAAGAATAAAATGACACCAGAATGATCGAATTTGAAAATAGTTTTGGGTTATTGAAACGAAAATTCTGATTCATGTTTTCGTTTCAATAATCCAAAACTATTTTTTCAAATTGGATAATTTTGGTGTCATTTTATTCGTCTCATTGAGCTATGAAAAGTGACGCTTTTCTTTTGTAATTAAACTTTAAAATTTTAAAACTTTATAAGTAAAAACTGAAATTGTTTCAAATCAAGCCCTTCGTTTCAATGTTCAAACTCGTTTGAACTTTTTTTTTGTTTTGCTCATATCTATTTAACATTTTCAAGTAGTGGTCCAAAAGCAAAAAATGTTCAGAATTTTATGCTCTTTCACATGGAATCAACTCCCCACAAGTGGCGGGTCCTTTAAATTTCATTATTTTAGGTTATTGATTTGGTTGATGATTTAATTTTATCGCAGAAGAATGTAGATTCGGAAAAATCCAAAAAGATTTCACTTGAACTTGTTGAAACATATTTGTCAAAAATCAGATCAGCAGATTGGGCTGACTCTTATCACCAAGTTAGTATTCTAGTTTGAACATTCATATATAAATATATTTCCCATTAGAGCATCGACGCGGCTTTAGCAAGAATTTTTGTATTAAATGGAAAAATAAGTGATATTTCTAAATTAGAGAACACTGATTGGAATGATGAACATTATCGAAAATGGCTTCAAAGCATTAATCATTTTAATCTTGCAGCAGAACTTGCCTTTGATTCTTGTTCATATGAAGAAGCATTTACAATTTGGAAGAAATTGGCGGAGAAACAAATTGAAGATCCACTTTTTGATGTAAATTTATGTTTCGACCGACTTAAGCAGTAAGATAAAAAATTCCTTAGTTCAACCCTTTAATCGAATTTATTAATTAGAGTTGATGCTGTGAGATTATGGAATGAAATATTATCTTGGTTGACTCCGATTGATCCCGAACGTTCAATGGAGGCATGCAAATTTTTAATTTATCTTTAAAGAACCAATCCAGTGGGAAAAAAGTTGCCATTTTTTGTTGACGGAAAGGTCATGAAAAATAGAGCATTTTTTGTTTTTACGGCATGTTCTGAATTGTTGTAGTTTTCGAGATTGCGTATGAAGTTGGCGATTTGAAATGTTGTGTATTACAACGAAAACATGCCGTAAAAACAAAAAATGCTTCATTTTTCATGAACTTCCCGAATATCAACAAAAATGGCAACTTTTTTCCCAATGAACCGGTCCTTTAACACAGTTTTATTTAGGCAGTTATCAACTTCGACAGATTATCCGCAGATGAAGTACTATCCTTATTTGATTCATATCCAAGTGTACAATTACGTTATTTATGCCATATTGTTTCTAATCCAGAGGTGAGAATATTTTACTACGAACTTATAAAAGTACTCTTTAAGCTCTGCAACAGGTGCTCTCTTTCGACGAAACAGCTTCATGTTAAATTGTTTCAACTGTATATAAACGAATTAAAAGTGTTGAATGCTAGCAATTTGAATTCAGGAAAATATAAAGAGATTCGAAGACAATTACACCGCTTTATTTTCGATTTTGATCTTGGCGATATTGATGAATTGCTTCAACTCATTGGTAATGATAAAAGCTTGGCCGTCGAATCTCTTCTCCTACAAGCAAGAGTATGTTAAAGGACCAGTCTACTTTTGGAGATTTTATGCCATGTGATAGAGCACCAATTTAGAGCATTTGTGGCATCAAGTTCCCAAACATAGACTTTTTTAAGACTAAATTAAAGACATATCTAACCATTTAGAGAGGGAACCCAACTGAAATTATGAAAATGCTTGTTCACATGGATCTGAATGCGGCAGAACTTCTTTGCACTAGTCTTCCAACATTTAGCTCTTCATTGTTACCCATCCTTCTGAATGCTTATACAAAAAAGGACAAGTAAAATATTTAAATCTAAAACGAGACTTTATAATTTAGAACAAATGAAGACATACGAAAAAGAATAGGGACTATTCTATCCAAACTTGACAGTAGTATTAATGCAAAAGAAGTGCTCCAAGACTTACCTCAGGATATGAATTGTTCCGAAGTGTGTGATTTCTTGAAACGTTCGCTCGCACATTCTCATAATCAAATTGCCTCAAATCGAATGCGAGCGTGCATAGAACAAAAAATTATGAAAGATTTGGAAAATCAACTGTCACGGACTGCATATGACTCGTTTATAGTTAACGAAGATACCATGTGCAAACATTGCGCTCAGCCGATTGGCAAAGAAGATATTGCCTTATACCCTACCTCAAGAAATTTAGCCCATACGAGCTGTCATATGATATATGGGTCTCGAGACGAGTCATTTTGATAAATGGTATTTATGTTATCGGAATAACTGAATTTAGGAATACTGTCAACTCTTGATATAACACCCCCTACCAGAGGGGGTGTTTGTCAAAATACGAGGAGGGGGTGTTATATCGAAGATTTGTCTTATGCAAAATTTGGCAGTATAACTTTCGTTACGTTTCATGTTCGCCACGACAACTTGCGCAGATTCCCAGGCGCCACAGCGTGTGCAAAAGGTTTTTTACGTTGTTTCGAAACTGCAAATGAAAATATTAAATTTGCCTACAAAAACAAAATTTTTCAGATATTCCTAGGAATACCTGAACAGATCCTAAATCAGGTATTCCTAAATCCAGGTAATCCGGTAACGGTTTTTTGAAATACCCTGTAAATCAAGCACTACCATTAATATGTTACGCCATTGTTATTAAATATAAAGTTGTGATTAATAATAAAGCTGTGATAAAAAGAAAACCCAAAATAGTGCATACGAAGTTACTATAAAAAAAATCTTCATTAGACTTTATAAAACATATGTTATATAATGCATAAATCATACTAAAATTACGTTTATAAAGATTACACATGGCTGAGTTCTATTCATCAATGACCTGAGTTTTCGTAGCTCGCACATACAACTAAAATATTGTATATCCAATATATGAACTTAAAAGTGTGCCTACCTTGACCTCGAATGCCACGTTTCCCGGCATAAAGGCATTCTTCGCTTCGGCTTCATGGGGCTTTGCTAGAGAAGTCTGGATTTTGAACCTGGTCAATCCGACTGGACCACTTTTCCTGTGAATTGCTATCTCTACCGACGCTGTTGGCTCCATAAATCCATAGACGGGATGGACGCTGTATCGTTCGTTATCTTCAGAGCTTATCTAAAATACGAGATCAAATTAGAAAGCGATTTGGCTGTCATTTAGCAGTTGTTAGATATGAAACTAGATCAGAAACTGAGGCCTACGTTTTTTCGAGGGTCTCCATTTTTTGACCCCTTGATGATTTTTCAGCACTAGATCGTCCCTTACCCTTACGGTATTTTTTCGTCTCGAATACGAAGGTGCCCAAGAAAGGTCGCAAATACTCAGAACTCTTTTGTATTGGGGCGGTTTCGCCGCACTAAATACGATGTGGTCATTAAAAAAATTTGTAATACTATGAAATGGGGGTACATTACCCCTCCCTCCGTGCATGTGCAGTGCCGTACGAGCTCCGAAGTTTTTGGGGAGGGCCCTGTGTAATGCCGAATATTCTAGAGAACCGGCTACTTCGAACCTTGTGCCCCCTATAAGCTGGGCTGAAAGAACTCGCAACAGTTCTGGTCACCCGAAGAGGGTGTGACTACTAGGCAAAATCTTTTGGCCTCTTGTAATACTACAAAATGGGGGTACATCCCCCCGTGTACAAACGTCCAAAAGTTCGAGGGCAGATCGACGAACACTCGAGAAAGGTTCGGGGATAACCGACAAAAATTCGAAGACACTACCTCTGTCGGATTGTGCGTTTTTTGTATTGAAAACACCGAAAAACGCAAAATCTGACAGTGATAATGTCCCCGAATTTTTTTCGGTTGTTCCTGAACTTTTGGACATTTTCCCCTGAACTTTTGCCCCCTGATAATGCTCCACTCACCTTGAAAACTAAACGCTGATTTGTTACATTTGTTAGGCTGTGCACAGCCCCCAGATGCTGGAACTTGAATTACTCCGGGCTCTATATTGAATGCCACGTCGCTGCAATTCTGCTGTAGATACTGTTTTGATTCTTCTACTTAGCTTTTGATTCTTCTTCCAAACAAACGAAAGATTCCTGAAGGAATCATCTTTTCATTCGTGCCTTTGCCCGTTCAAAATTCGCATATTTCCTTAAATCGCTTTTTAGGGTCGCCACTAATACGCACTAAGGTTCGCCACTAGCTGACGCTAGCAGCGTTGTAATGTCGTAATGGCATTTTTCAAACCGTCGTAATTCAGCTTTGCCTTATCAGTTTTCGGGGATCTTGATGTCATTTTTGTAGAACTAGATCTCTTGCATTGCTTGCACCAGGTTTTCCCGTCGCACTAAGCATTTTAAGTACCCTCCAAGGAAAATTTTTTGGCCCTTATCATGTTTTACGTAAGTCTTATAGTTGAAATTTAATGATACAGATTAAGAAGCTACGTGGCCGATTGGCTAATACTTTCGACTCGTAGGTATTTCCCTCAGGTTCGATTCTAAGCTGTGCTAAAAAATTTTTGCCAGGTAAAATCATGCGAAAAATCGATTGCGCGCATTCCCGAAGCGTAAAAATGTTTCCTTGACCCTGATTCAGGGAAAATATAGATTTTTAATTTTAAAAAAGCACTAGTACTTGGTTTGAAAAGACGTTACTCCATTTTCAAGCCTCGATGGTGCAGTGACAAAGTAGTGGCTTCGTGGTCACAAGTTCGCGGGCTCGAATCCCGCTTGGAGCCAAATTTCCTTGCACAAAGTAAAAAACGAAAAATTTTGAAAAATTACTTTGTGCAAAAAATTGGCTCTTAGCAGGATTCGAACCAGCGACATTGTGACCACTAAGCCGCTGCCTTGTCACTGCACCACCAAGGCTTGTTGATGGAGAAACGTCTTTTCAAACCAAGTACTAATATAAAAAAGTTGAAAAAATCTATATTTTCCCTGAATCAGGGCCAAGGAAGCATTTTGCGCGCAATCGATTTTTCGCATGATTTTACCCCTATATAGGCTGTTTTGGCAAAAAAAATTTTTTTCGGAGATTAGTCTCTGATTCTTACCCCCTTTAAAAAGTTTCGAAATTTCAAGTTTCGAAACATCAAACGACCAATAAAACAGTTTACAGCTATTATGAAATCTAAAATTCTCTCTCTTTCTCTGGTCTAATAAAGTATCAGGAAAATTAGTGAAATGTTGCTTGCACAGCAGAAACAGTCGAGCACTGCGACAGGTTGATTTGCATGGTAACTTACTAAAGCTAAAGTTACCCGATTGAAACCAACCCATTACAGTAGTCAGCACGACCTTTTCAGAAATATTTTCCACAACACCTTTAATTGATAAATGCGTTGTGTGAACAAGGAACAACACCTTGATAAGGAGAGACTGGCGTCTATGTGTCCGGCATTTTCATAAAATAAAAAAATATCTGCAAGAGCATCAGCTTCAAGAAATATCGGGAGAATCCATACGCACACAAATACTTACGAAACAGAACAAGAGGCGTTCCCACACCGTAACGAATGGCGTTCGGCCACCCGCCCAATCAAATCAGTGTTGCCATCTGAAGGAGCGACTCAGTCTACCAAGAAGACAGACGGACAACACTCGAGTATGCATACAGAAGAGTGGAGAAAAACGTGGACACTTTTTGGGTAGCAAAATTTCAAAATGTGGTTAGAAAATTGCCTGGCGTCGGTTTTTGTTTGCTGCTCGAAGAATCCAGCCGTTGACATTTTCCTCTCTTCGCGCCAATTTTGAATTTTTCACCTACGGCAGCGAGGCGCCCGGAGGAAAAGGAAGATGTGTTCGACCAGCTGGCGCTCAACCAACCGCAACCAACCAAGCAGCGCCATGGTAGAAAGTATCATCGGTTAGATAGAACGCAGGAGATAAGACAGACAGAATCGGGCGTCCATCTTGGCGTTCTTGCTCAACAAAGAGCGAAACACTATGGTCATTAATTTGCTGCACTTTTTTTCTTATTGTCCATTCAAAATTTAAAAAAAAATGGAATCAGAATCGGGAGACAGAGTGCCTTCGGCTCAAGGGATCGTCCCAAAATTTTTTTACGTTTTTCGGTTCAATTTTTTTCGAATTTTTTTAACAATTTTTTCGATTTTTTTCACTTTTTTTCGAATTTTTAAAACTTTTTTGAATTTTTTTTCGATTTTTTCAGTTTAATATTAAAAGATTCATGTGTGCATATAATAAAAAATGGTCTTGAATATTGGGTATAAGATCCGAGGGATTCAAATTTCTATAGTCCGTTTCAGCTCCAACTATAAAAAAAGCTGGGCCCAAAATTCAAAATCCGAAATCGGCATCTCGTCCGATCTGGCAAGTTAAGCAACGTTGGCCTCGTAGGTTCAATCCCACTAGGGCAAAAATTTTGATCTACAAAAACTTTCCTTAGAGCAAAATATTTTTGCTTCATTCTTTGTAAAGAAAGTTTTTTTATATATTGAAATTTTCACCCTAGTGGGATCGAACCTGCAAGCCCAACGTTGTTTAACTTGCCAGATCGGACGGGATGCCGACTTCGGATTTTAAATTTTGGGTTCAGCTTTTTTATAATTGGGGTTGAAACGGACCATAGATCCCTTTGCTCGTGATGGAATTTTTGAGCAGTTAAATTTCTCTCGACAGTGGCAAAATTTACATGTTATTTGTATTACTTGAAGATAGTCAAAGGTATGCACTTTATTGTGATCCCATAACTTACCATAAAGTCTGTTTCACGGAGCAGCGCTGGAAGCATAGCCTAGTGGATAGCATCATCGACTTCGAGTTTGAATATTCGAGTTCGATGCCGCTCAGAGCCAAAACTTTTTGCATCCTCCAAAATTGATGAAAATTTTGGGGTAATTTTATGCGAAAAACACGATGGTGATATGATTTTTTCATATTTTATAAAAAAATAGAAAAATCAATTTTTTGAAAAACATCAAGATTTAAGTAAGAATAGGTAAAAAGTTGATTTTTCTATTTTTTACAAAAAATTTTATGAAAAAATCATATCACTATCGTGTTTTTAGCATAAAGTTACCCCTAGGCAAAATTTTTTTTATCAATTTTGGATGATACAAAAAGATTTGGCTTCGAGCGGGATTGAGCCCGAGTCTTCAAACTCGAAGTCTGTTATCCTATCCACTAGGCTATGCTTCCGGCGCTTTTTGGAGACCTCTCCGAGAAACAGACTTTAATGGGAATATCACTACTATTGAGTTGATCAATAATTTTCCGGTTTTTGCATTGCGTCTTTACGAAATTTGACGGGCCCCAGGGGTTTTTCTAGGCAGGGAATCTATTGCGCGCATTCCTGAATCTTGAAAATACTTCCCTGATTCAGGGAAGGGGTGGGTATATTGAAGCGAAAAGGAATCAAAACTCGAATTTTCGTCGGAAAACCAGCGGTCTAGGGGTTTTTCTAGGCGGAGAATCGATTGCCGAACCATGAAAATGCTTCCTCATCATGAACTAGGGAAATTTATGGAGAAATCCCCTTCAACGCTTGAAAACAAGTTTTTTAAATTTTCGGCAATTTCCCTAGTTCATGGTGAAGGAAGCATTTTCAAGTTTCGGGAATGCGCACAATCGATTCCCCGCATAAAATTACCCCTATAGGGTCTTTTTTGAAAAAATTTATTCTGGTTCCAGTACCCTGTCACTTGAGGCAGCTAATCCGAAGTAGTACCAAAAATCCTACAACCAATCCTGTATTGAAAGTCCCCCTTAGGGTCAAAAACTCGAATTTTCAAAAAGTTCGCAAATTTGGTGTCAAGGGGATTTTCGACATGGGGAACACGAATCTAAAGGAATTTTTTGATTTTGACTACGGGAAAGTACCCCTACGGGGGTATACCCCGAAAATGGCTAAAAACTTTGTATTCCCTGAATCAGGGTAAGACAAGCATTTTCATGTCTCGACAATGCGCACAATCGATTCCCCGCATAGAAAAACCCTAAAACGGTCGAAAATTTCATCAAAAATCGACTTTTATAGCCAAATATCTACATTTTAAAATTAATTTGTAACATTGAAAAACCCCCATTTTGAAAAAATCTGAATATTAACACGAAAACATGAGTTAATCACAAAGCGACCGATTGGATCGTATTCAGTATACATTTTTTGCTTAGTACTGAAAACAAAATTTCATTGAAAACGAGCGAAAAATGTCGAAAATTCGATGTATTTTTTGAGCGGCAATTACTTATGATACAACCCAATATAATCAAAATTATAATACATTTTACTCATAATTATAATTTATAACAGAATATCCTTATCATAGATCGGCAAGGGGGTCTCCTCCCCCCCCCCTGACCTACGCATTCATGGACCCAAAATTGAGGGGGGGATCACCGCATGGACCCCGCCGAACATATAAGGTGGTCACAAAAAGGTCGGCAAGAGGGAGAGTCTCTCTCTGATCCACTTATTCATGGACCCAAAATTGAAGGGGGAGCACCTCATCAGGAGCCCCCTCCCACCTTGCCGACCTATGATCCTTATATAAAAAGCGCTTGTGTTCGTTCATGTGTACAGACGATCTTTTTATGGTGATCTCCAAAAAGTGCAGGGCTTATATCACGTGTTAGGGGTGGTGAAAGAAAAAAATGAGTGGTCGATCATGGGTTCACCCCCTAGAGATAATTTTTTACAGGGGGTACCCTCTCATTCTCTATGGACCCAGTAGGGGAAAAAACAAAGTAGTGCTTTTCGACTTTTTCAACGGAAAAACGCGCTGATTTCGACTACGCGGGGGTTTTCGGCCATGGGGAATTCAATGGTGACACCTAGAAATTATATACGACCACGCAGGGATGTCCAAAATTAAAATTCGAGTTCATAGGGCAATATGGGTATCAAATTGCTCAAAGCGGTGTGCCGACAGGGATGATACAGTAATTATATGCAAATTTCGCGAAAAACACTATATAAAGGCGCGATTAAAACGATTCAACGTCAAGTTCATCATTTATCATACATGATTATGACATCGAGGAGGAGAGACCGGCCCAGAGCTCTGCTAAAAAGTAGAGGAACGTCCGCGGTGTGGACTACAATCGCTTAATCGTTTGTGGACCTTTACTTGAATCCATTGAAGAAATGACCATGTTCAGATGAAGAATGATTCTTGGCGGCTGTTGCGGCCTATAAAGGGGTCTCCCCCCACCATAATTTTTGGAACAAATATTTTAAAATATTCGTTAGCACTGCGCTCGTTCAGCCTCGATGGCCTCTCGCTCGACCGAATGAATGCCGAGATTACTTCGAAGAATTTTTATCGTTTTATGTATTTCTTGTTTCGATCTATCTCGCTTCAGCCGCGAGACGCCCTATTCGAGCTTTAGCATTCTACTTGTCCATGCAACTACCAAAAATAATCTTTTAGTACCAAAAACTGTTTTTCATTTGGAATTCGTACGAAAAAAACTTTTTCAGCGGGTTTTTCGTTTCAATAATTAGACTTAATTGCAAATCAGGCAAATTGAAAGATTTTTGAAAGGTTTTTTGAAAATTCGAATGAAAAAGTTTTTTCCGTACGAATTTCAAATGAAAAACAGTTTTTGGTACTAAAAGATTATTTTTTCGAATTTTCCTAATAACATACAAGTATTTCTGTTTAGGGACGTAGATACTGTTCAAGAATTTTGAATTCTAGAGTGATTTATTAAATCGTTTCAATGAAAAATTTCATTGATCTCTGAGTGCCGGCTCTTCGCTTCAATGTCCAAACTCGTTTGAAATTTTTTTTACATTTTTGTTTCGATCATAAATTTGTACCGTTAGATTTTCACGTAGTGCCGTAAAAACAAAAAATGCTCCGAATTTTGTGCTCTATCACATGGCACCCCCAAAAGTAGACTGGTGCTTTAATGCAAAGTTTATTGTGCTTTATTGGACTTAAATGCAAAATGAATTAAGAAATCTATACAAAAAATAGCAGTTTAAAGATTCGATTATTCCGACGCGTTTTCTTGAAAAGCCATGAGATTTTCATTGAAGTCTTCGGGCTTCAAGTTACTCAATAAAGTCTTCAGCAATTCTGCCTGGTTGATGTCTTGCTCGGTGATCTCTTCATGGTTTCCGTTATCCAAATTGTCGAGCTTCAATTCACGCACGTTCGTGATTTGTGGTGTTGTTATATGACCATTATTGCTGTTAACAACTGATGCATCCGTATTGGCTAAATTCAACAAGTTAAATCTGGTATGTATTTTCACAATCATACCTGTGTTATTCAGTTGGTTAAGCAAGTTATTCATCTGTTCGGTGAGCAAATTTTGAGTCATTGCATTAAGATTTCCTCCGGCAAGACCTGCAGCCAATGCGGTTCCTTCTAAAGAATTGTTGATACAAATGTTTTACGCAGCAAAATGGTCATTTTTAGTCAAAAAATGGAAAATTTTGGTCATTTTTGAATAAAAATGGAATATATTTCTATTTTCCTTACTAGACATGTTTGAAAGAGTTCCAGCTGGCAGCCCAAGTTGGATCTCACGTTGTCGCTCAGCAATTCTCGAGACCAGTTTCATTGCCCATGTTAGTTTAAGTTTAACCTGGCCGCCATGCTCTTCAAGCAATCCGGGCGCCTTTTTCATTATGTAGTCTCTCGCGATCATAAGAGCTTGGGATGCCGTCAAATGTCCTCGTGGGTCTGATTGCTTTACCTAAAAATTTTCTTGATGAGAAAGAAAGATTTTTTACTCTCACTCCCTTCCCGCCCAGTGAGAAAAAAGTTACCATTTTTGTTGATATTCGGAAAGTTCATGAAAAATGGAGCATTTTTTGTTTTTACGGCACCCTCTAAATCGTTGTAGTTTTCGAGATAGTTGCGTTTGAAATTTTGAATTTGTATACATGTTTTCGTTGTAATACACAAACTTTTTTGAATTCAAAATTTCAAACACAATTATCTCGAAAACTACAACGATTCAAAACTTATCGTAAAAACAAAAATTGCTCCATTTTTCATGAACTTTCCGAATATCAACAAACAATGCCAACTTCCTCCCCCCCCCACTGAACTGGTCCTTTATCCAACCATAAAACTATAACAACTCACTTGAACCATATATTCGACCAATTCCGCATCCAATTCATCTCCAATTAGTTTAGGCCGACCTCGGCCGCGTCCACGAAGAAATCCTGGCGATCCTGTATGTGCGGGATTCATACCATCCATGTGGAACATCTCCGCCGTGTTGAATGTTGCCGAAGTTGGTGTTGGTACTGATTGTTGGTGGTGTGCAGCATGGCCATTAGTAGTCGTACCATCGGGAAAATGTTGTGTATCACCATTCAAAACTTTATTTTCGAATTTTATCGGCGATGATGGCACACTTTGGTTGATAGTTAGAGCAGCCGGTTGGACGACTGGCGGAACTCGTTGAATATTAGTTGGGATTGGCTGCTGCTTGTACTCTTTTCGATGATAATACGCGGCGACTGGTGGTGGAATGTTGAATTTTCGCGCCGCAGCACTAGCACCATGCATCTGGGCGTAATCAGCAACGGCCTTCTTTTCTGCCGGCGAACAATACTTCGACTTTCTTCCGCCCGGATTTGGTACACGACCTAAAAAAAACAAAAGGTTTGGAGCTCTTATGAATCAGAGAGGGTCCCCACCCAGGGTCAAAAATCGAAAAAAATGACATATTTAGGGGTAATTTTATGCGAAAAATCGATTGCACGCATTCCCGAAGCGTGAAAATGCTTTTCTGACCCTGATTCAGGAAAATTAATACATGTTCGATTTTCGCTTCAATACACACTCTTATTTCCCTGAATCAGGGTCAAGGAAGCGTTTTCAAGCTTCGGGAATGCGCGCAATCAATTTTTCGCATAAAATTTTCCCTAAATATGCCATTTTTTTTAAATTTTAGAAATTTTTTTTCGATTTTTGACCCTGGGTGACCTCCCTAATCCACAATAGCTCCAAAAATTTCATTGATATTTTTTTTTAAATTGCATACCTTTGAGTAGGCCATTTTGAAGTGCTTGAATTCCATTTAAAGCAGAGAGCATATTTAGATTCCCTTGAGATTGCTGCGCGATTTGATTCAGGAGAGCATCAAAGTTGACGTTACTAGTAGTGTTCATGGGTGTGGTTGGTGCACTCTCGGTTTTTGTTGGTACATTTTGCTAAATAGGCAAATGTTTTGTGAATTACGTTCAACGTGTTTTCAAGCTTACATTACGACTGGCTTCAAGAATTTTGCTTAAGAGCTGCTTCACTTCGGAGTTAGAGTCCATGTTTGTGTTATTATTCTTTTTGGTGATGAACTTACATGGCTCGCATTCACATGGATCCACTTTTAGTGAATTCAGAATTTTTGAGATCTTAAAATTTAATGTGAGTAAAAGTTAGTTTGTCCTCAAATTTCACTGTTCTCACATATATACACTAACACACACTAACATACACTAACACACACTAACACATACACTAAGGCAGGATTTATACTTCCGTCGCGTCGCAGAGCAATTACGTTTATAGTGCGAAAGATTTTTCCAATGTCGTTTATAGTTGCTCTCGCGCGACACGTCGATCGACAGCCTGCGACGTCGCGCGATGCAACACAAGGCCGAGTGGCAAAAAACTTGGACGCGACGCACCGCGCGACACAAAAAGCACTGTCGCGCGACAGATTATAAACGCCAACTCGCGACGCGTCGCGCGACACAAACATGCACTGTCGCGCGACAGACTATAAACGCCAACTCGCGACGCGTCGCGTGACACAAACATGCACTGTCGCGACAAACACATACACTAACAACGCACATACACTAACACACACACATACACACACTAACACATACACACGCAACTCTTTTATCACTACCATACTTGATGATTCAAAAACAGAATATTGGACTTGATTGTTGCCAGTTCTTCATAGATGTCTGGATTCGAGTTTTTGGAATTGCCATTTAATACGCTAGCTAGGGCTGTAATGGCATTGGCTGTGCTACCGGACGCCACGTTCTCGCCATCGTAATGTTCTGACTCTTCGTCATTTTCTTCGTCCATGTCCTCTTCATCTTCATTACTACTAGGTTGACTAATACTTTCTCTATTATCTTCAGTTTGTTCGTGAGAATCACTTTGTTGAGATTCTAAAATCTTTGATAGAAGTTTGTTCAAAGTTGTTAGATTTGGGCTTGGACTTAGTCTTAGGTTTGGGCTTAGGCTTAGTCTTAGGCTCGGGCTTAGGTTTGGACTTAGGCTTAAACTTGTGCCTACCACTTAACCATAACATCCCATTTTATTCGTCTTGGCGAGCGATAACAATTCCGTCTTTCTGCCCCCCCCCCCACGAATTAGTGGAGGCCCCCCTGACTTTCCGTTTTTTTTTCGGTGATTTTTTTGCAGTGCAATGAGGCTTGACTAGCTTACCAGTTTCGTCCATATTTGTTTCACACATTTCGTATTGTTTAGATGAGGCTAACAAGCTTTGCAATAATTGATTAAATTCGGCATTGTTTTGATCAATGGTGGAATGGACTTGGGGTTGGCCGACCATTTGGGCAAATGTGGCACCTTGCATTCGGCCGTTACTAAATTAGGAAAAATTTAGTCTGTTTACATAACAAATATGGCGATTCTTCATGAAACGCGAAAATAATAATAATAATAAATATTTTATGTTATACAAATGATAAAATTTAGTGGCAATGGAACAGTGAAAAAAAGTCTTCAAATTGAGCTGTTCAAATTTTTACAGGGTGATTAAAAAATTTGCGATTTTTTCAAATTTTTAATTTTCACCAAAACAATCATATAGGGGTTTTTCTATGCGAGGAATCGAATGCACGCATTGCCGAATCTTGAAAACGCTTTCCTGACTATTTTCGCTTCAATACACACGCTTCTTCCCTGAATCAGGGTCAGAGAAGCGTTTTCAAAGTTCAGCAATGCGCGCATTGGATTCCTCGCCTAGAAAACCCCCTATAGGGTTATTTTGGTGAAAATTTAAAAACTTTAAATTTTTGAAAAAACCGCGCAAAAATCGTAAAATTCTCTTTTTTCCCAGGGAATCTCAGAAACAAATGACCAATTTTGCTGACTAGTGTTTTCAATCATCTTCTATAATACAAAGGCGATGACTGTCTCCACCATCTCATCTTCTCTCCTTTCTCTATCCTCTATCATCAGACAATCCCTTTGGGGGGTTATGTTTGCCCAATAGCCTAGTAATAAATGCTAACCCAAATATCGAATAAATATTCGATCTCTTTTCTTTCTTTACTTGTTCGACCAGCATTTCGCTGTTTGTATTAAAGCGAATTTCGCGCGAAACGACGGCTGAATTTTCGATGGATGCCTCTTAAAACTCCCTCTTTTTAAACTATTATACGAAAATGATGACGGTTGAAGAGCACCGGATCAAAACCATGCTAATATTCCTCAAAAATATAAAAATAGCCCATGGTCTATGTATAGATCTACTATAGTTCGACGATCGAAAATAATATTTTGAGAAAAAAATAGACAAACTCGTTTAATTATTGGTTAAAAGTAATATTGGAAATTAAAGATATCGAAAAACAGAAAATATTTATGAGTTGTTTATCACGGAAAAGTGAATAGACTTTTTCGAAAATATACACAAATACATATATTTGTGCTGCTACTAAAATTTAAATTCGTGCATAAAAGCTTATTTTTGAAGATAGATTTTTGAGATAAATAAAGTAATTTCGAGCTAAACAAGTTGAATTTTTTCCATTTAATTATTTCTCAAAAACAACAAATTTGCACTAATCTAAACAATTGTATTAAAAAAGGTGAATTGAAAATTTTTCGTGTGTATATACAGGGTGCATCAAAAAGGTACTAGAGCTTTTGACAAACGCAAGACGAGCTTTTGGCAACGAGTTTGTCGTTGCCAAAAGCCATACATGAACAAGGAGGGGGGGGGGGACAAGATACCTCGAGGCTATATGGTGTCGACCAAAAAAAGGACCTTTTTTTAGCCTGAGGTAGTTTCTAGCCGGCTTCGCCACTCCGAGGCTATATGAATCTTTAACTTTTGGCTCGATGCTAGCTACATGAGGGGGAAGGGGACAGTCCCCCCCCCATTGGTAATGTATGCCAAAAGCTCGTCGGTTTAAAACACTGGCATCGCCAAAAGCTCGTCTTGCGTTGCCAAAAGCTCTAGTACCCTCAAAAAGGCAATTTTCGATTTTTTCAAATTTTTTAATTTTCATCAAAATAACCATAAAGGGGGTTCATACGTGTGCAAACACTTTTTGGAGTATCCTGTATAACGTTTTTCATGGCTAGCTTTATGAAAAATGTCGGTTACTTGGCGAAGTGGACAAGACCACCCGTCCGATCTGGCAAGTTAAGCAACGTTGGGGCCCGCAGGTTCGATCCCACTAGGGCAAAAATTTTGATCAACAAAAAAATTTCTTTAGAGCAAGAAATTTTTGCCCCATTCTTTGAAGGAAAGTTTTTTGTATATCGAAATTTTCAGATCGAACCTGCGGACCCAACGTTGCTTAACTTGCCAGATCGGACGGGCGGCTTCCTTATTCACTTCGCCAAGTAGCCGACATTTTTCGTAAAGCAAAAAAAAACGTTATATAAGATACAAAAGAACATTATAATGAGTTAATTTTTGAAAAAAAATTCTGCAATCCCTAAATTTCATTCAAAATTGAGCAACTATACGAATGCTATGTTGAAATATTACAGCGAAAATATATCGAGTAAAAGTCTGGTGGCAATAAAAACATAAATAAAAATCCCAAACAAAAAGATTGTTCTTCTCCTCACAAATTCTCTCTTTTAATTAAATGATAATAATTCAATCAATCGATTAGAAAAATCAAATTATACAAAAATACAAAACAAATTCCCTGGAAATCAACAAGGTATCGGGGAAGCTTCAAAAAATGCTTCCCTGATTCAGGGAAGGTACGCCTTCCCTGAATTGTGTATTGAAGCGAAAAGTCGCAAAAATGCGATTCTTGCCTAAAAATGACTAGTTTTGGGGTAAAAATGTACGGGGAATCCGAATTTGACATTTATACAATTCCTCGGATTTAAGAAAAGCTGTATGTTGACGCGAAAAGTTTTTGAATCCGAAGAATTTTATAAATGTCAAATTCGGATACCCCGCACATTTTTACCTCAAACGAGGTTGTTTTTAGGCAAAAATTTCATTTTTGCAACTTTTCGCTTCAAACATAATACGCCTTACCTGAATCAAGGAAGCGTTTTTTCTCTTCGAAATTGTCAAATTCGGATTCCCCGCATGTTTTTACCCCTAGAGGGATCATTTTCAGAAAATTTTCGAAAAATTTTTCACGTAGTAGCTCCGAACTTCCACCTTCTAGCAGGAAACATACAAGAAGAGATTTTTAAAAATGCATGAAAAATCCAAAATCAATATAAGGAATTTTTCATTTAAAAACGCAAATTTTTCTCTCCGGCACTACGAATGCATGGAATAAAAATGGGCTTTAATGGGTAATTTTATTTTCAAGAAGATGAAGAATAAAGGCAATAAAACATTGTGCGGCGAAAAGACCTCACGGCGCACAACTCTAACTCTCCTTCGCCATGCTGCCAACCCCCAACAACCAATTTTTTTTCTTTCATTAAAAACTAGAATAAAAATTCCACCACCGATGAATATAATAATTATCCAAACCGAAGAAAGGCGAACTAACGCCGAAGAAGAAGTTGGACGTGCTGTCGATCCGACGGACAAGTGCAAAAGAAATTTTCGAAAATTAATGTGCATAAATCGTTTATTCAAAAATTTATTACTAGTGTTATGAGAAATTTTTATGCATGAAAATTCGAAATGAGTTAGTCTAGTCGAAATTTGTATTTAAAAAATCGCAATTTGGGCGATTTTTTCATGTTTTTTTTTCATGTCACTCGAAATTTTTTTCAAAAATGAGCTAAGAATCGATTGCGCGCATTTTCAACGCTTCTCTGACCCTGAATCAGGGAATCAGAGTGTGTGTATTGAAGCGAAAATCGAAAATGTTTAGATTTTCTGCCTGAAAATGACTTTCTGGGGGTAAATTTATGCGGGGAATCGATTGCGCGCATTTCCGAAGCTTGAAAACGCTTCCCTGATTAAGTGAATCGGGTGTGTTTATTGAAGCGATAACCAATTTTTGCTATAGTACATCAATTTTTCTTTGATTCGGGATCAGGGAAGCATTTTCAAACTTCGGGAATGCGCACAATCGATTTCCCGCATAAATTTACCCTCCAGAAAGTCATTTCCAGGCAGAAAATCTAAAAATTTTCAATTTTCGCTTTAATACACACACTCCAATTCCCTGATTCAGGGTCAAGGTGTTTTCAAGCTTGCGGATGAGGCTAAAGCGAAACATTACTATTGAGTCATGTTCTTTTTTTGTTTTTGACATTATTGCAAATTCGTCCACCATGATAAAGTTATTAAAATCAGGTTTGTGAATTTATTGCATAATATTTAGACGAAATAAAAAAGCAGACACGTTTCCCTACCAACAATATGGCCCGAAGCCATTTTTTGATTTTATCTATTTTTAATCGCAAAATTATCCTTTCTTTATATAAACTCTTTTTCATGGCGAGAATCAAAAAATCCGTGCGCGCATGGCCTAATGTCTAGGATGCTGGGCGATGGCCATTCACGTTATTGACGCGGGTTCGATTTAACGAGAGTCAAAATTTTTATTTTAGCGAATCATAAAAAGTTGTACAAGCACGTCCCCTTAAAGGGGGATTTCAAACCATGGCCAAGTAGAAATTTTTTTAAATTAAAAAAAAATGACATTTCTTGAGTAAATTTTATGCGAAAAATCTATTGGAATAGGTTTCGAACCGTGAAAATGCTTCTTTGACCCTGATTCAGGGAATGGAGGTTGTTATTGAAGCGAAAATCGAAAAATGTGGATTTTGTGTGAAATAGTTATCTTTTATATTTTCGCTTCAATATGTCAAATTCTCCCCTGAATCAAGGTGAAGAAAACGTATTCAAGGGAAGGTATGCCCTGTTTGGCGAATTTTTCAATTTTTACGAAGCATATCTATTCGATTCCCCACCTAAAAAAACCCCTTGACAACCGATTTTCCGGCGAAAATCCGAATTTTAGTTAATTTTTGCTTCAATACACCTACCCGTTCCCTGAATCGGGGTCAAAAAAGCATTTTTACGCCTCGGGAATGCGCGCAATCGATTCCCCGCATAAAATTACCTCTATACGAGTCATTTTAGGATTTTTGAAGAAACAATTTCGAGGTCGAACAAACATGAAAAAATCGAATTTTTCAATTTTTTACGAATTTTGCAATTTTTCGCATAAAATTACCTCTGTATGGGTCATTTTAGGATTTTTGAAAAAATTTCCGCTCGAAAAAACATGAGAAAATCGTCCAACTTCAGGTTTTTTTAACACCCTGTATAAAAATAATTTTTAAAATTTACAGAATTTTGCAACATAAATACTAAAAAAACCATCTAATTAATAATAAAAAAAAAGAAATTTCAATCAATGAATATAACCACTTACAATTAGAAGAAAATATTTAATAAATTGCGAAGCAAGAA
>OZJO01030724.1:0-32969 GCA_900406225.1 Acrobeloides nanus
TTTGTTAGTTTTATGAAAAAATGACATACCGCATCGTTGAGGGAATAACTTGCTTCGTCGTTCTGAAAAATTTTTTTTAATTAAAAAAATTTTATGGGGTAATTAAAACAGGAAGAGGTACTAATAAGTAGGGCTGCGCGTTCGCCTGCGGGCGGAATTGCGGGGCGGGGTTTTTTCAAAAAAATTTTTGCGGGGCGGGGTTGCGGGATTTTCAAAAATGTGTGTGCGGGGTTGCGGAGCGGGGTTTTTTCTTAAAAAATGGTGCGGGCGGGCGGGGTCTGCGGGGCGGGATCCCGTGTCGATAGGTGATAAAAAATTTTGTAGAATAAACAAGAGTTTTGAAACAAAAAAATGACCCGAAAATTGAAAATTTTGGTTAAAAATGGTCAAATTTCAATGAAAAATCACTTAAAAACGATCGATTTTGCCAAATTTTCGATGAAAAAAGACATTGCGGGGTTATTCAATTTGCGGGGCGGGGTTGCGGGATTTTCAAAAATGTGCGTGCGGGGTTTTTTCTTAAAAAATGGTGCGGGCGGGGTCTGCGGGGCGGGATCCCGCCCCGCGCGCAGCCCTAGTCTTAGAGCATGTCTGTAGCAGTGGCGTAGCCAGGGGGCTATAGCCCTTCCCCCGAAATCCGAAAAATGAAAAAATTTCCCTCTTGGCCCCCTTATGTTTTAACCCAAAATTTGTGAAAATTATTTAAAAAATCCTAATGGTCCCTCATTGTGATTTTTCACACAAATTTTCAATTTTTTCACCAAAATAGGCCATTTTTTTTTCACAAAAAAGCCCATATTTTGATTATTTTTTAAACCAAAAATCGTAATTTTCTGAGCATTTTCAGCATAAAAACAGCATTTCTCAAAAAAAATTTTCGCCTGCGGCGCTGGTTTTCTGCTTTTTAGTAAGCATTTTTAACAAAATAAAATTTCGCCGCGCTTCGCGACACTTCAGCCCCCTCCAAAAATTTTTATGGCTACACCCCTGGCGTGTAGCCCCAGCACCATACCATCTTGATGAGATTCGAAATATTTTCGAAAACTTACAATTTTATAAACTTTCGTTATAATTTTTATTTCAAATTAAACGTTTTTCTTGTTACACGCTTTTTGTGTAGCAAGAAAGTTTCTTGTTATCAAAATTTTTTCTCCAAATTGGCTGATTTTTGATAATTGGGGGGTTTTCGGGCACGAGAAATCGATTGGCGTAAGTTCCGAAAAAATATTTACGGGGGCGGAGAAGTCCTGGCAAAAGAAGTACGAAATCCTAACATGGGATGCAAAAAGTCTTGTCCAATTGGGCAAAAAGTCCTGGCGTAGGAAAATTTTAGTTTTAATGGATTTACAACAATCTTCATCACGAAGTTGCAGATTTTTTATTGGGAACTTGTCAGGACTTATTGCATTCTATTCCAGGACTTTTTGCACCCCATGTCAGGACTTCGTCGTACATCCTTTGCCAGGACTTCTTCTACCCTTGTACTTTCAAACGTGAATTAAAGGGGGGTGCACACCCAGTATGCTTTTTGAAAAAAATTTTTTCTCCAAATTGGCTGATTTTTGGTAATTGGGGGGTTTTCGGGCACGAGAAATCGATTGGCGTAAGTTCCGAAAAAATATTTACGGGGGCGGAGAAGTCCTGGCAAAAGAAGTACGAAATCCTAACATGGGATGCAAAAAGTCTTGTCCAATTGGGCAAAAAGTCCTGGCATAGGAAAATTTTAGTTTTAATGGATTTACAACAATCTTCATCACGAAGTTGCAGATTTTTTATTGGGAACTTGTCAGGACTTATTGCATTCTATTCCAGGACTTTTTGCACCCCATGTCAGGACTTCGTCGTACATCCTTTGCCAGGACTTCTTCTACCCTTGTACTTTCAAACGTGAATTAAAGGGGGGTGCACACCCAGTATGCTTTTTGAAAAAAATTTTTTCTCCAAATTGGCTGATTTTTGGTACTCGAGGGGGGGGGGGGGGGGGGGGGAGGTTTCGGGCACGAGAAATCGATTGGCGCAAGTCCCGAGTCCCAAAAAAATGTTTATGGCTCCCCTATCGAGGTACTCTATGTTCGAAAACCCCCAAATACCAAAAATCAGTCAATTTGAAGCCAAAAAAAGTTTAAAAAATTGATTTTTTAACATGGGGTACCCCGATAGGGGGTTATGAAAATTTTTTCGGGGTACCTCAGGTCATGAAAATTTTTTCGGGGTACCTCAGGTTATGAAAAGTTTTTCGGAACTCGGGACTTGCGCCAGTCGATTTCTTGTGCCCGAAAACCCCCCAAGTACCAAAAATCAGCCAATTTGAAGAAAAAAATTTTTCGAGGAGCGTACACCTCCTCTTTAAATAAAATTTAGCTCGTTGACAGAATGGGAAATACGTTTGTTAAACCTGAGCGAAAGGGAAACTCCCCTTATACTCGTTCTGGAGTCCCGCCACCTCCAACGTTAAAGAAATCTGGATCTGACAAACCTGATCATCTTATCCATGATCCAATGAGTCTGGAACTTCACATGGCCGATGAACGCGCAAGAACCGCAGGGCTTTCTCCAGCCGAAAGGGAGTGGCGAATGTAAGTTTTGTAAATTTGAAAGTTCTTGTGTGTATTAGAATAAAAAATAGATATTTCTTGTTGTTTTAAAAGGGGTACCGCCTTTAAAGTGGAATCAACGATCATAAATTTTTAAGGAAATGGATAAAAGACCAGCATCTACACGCTGATGAACCCATACATGTAGATGCGGTTCATCGCCAATTAAATCCAGTGCGTGTTCTCTATCGAAAGCCATGGGATAATTTATATAAACATTTCTTGCGACCATCTTTTGTAAGTTTTTGAAGGATTTTTTGTTCTATCTGTAAATTTTAGGGTGTCTATTATGGTACTCTTTCACGCATCTTGTTGCCGAAACTCCTCATGGTTTATTTTGCGTTGTGTACTTTCCACTATTACAATAAATACGAAGCAAAGGTATGCTTTTTGCTTGAATTAAAATAAGACTGGAGCTTTTCAAAATTTTTATATAAAAACCTGCCGTTGGCCGGCCCCCAACTCGATTTTTGGCGAATTTTTGAAATGTGGGAGCAATAAAAAATAACCTGTACTTTCGAAATTTGATATTCATAGCTACGCGAACGTTAGCTGCTGTCCATACTACACGAATATTTATTTACACCTCAACTAAACTTAGTTCTGAGATAGAATATTTTTCACTTTAAAACCTTAAATTATCATAGGGCTGGGAGAAACATCGTGGTATTCGTAGTAGACCAATCAAAAGTACAATGGAATCCTATGACGAATCGGAAGCCCAGTACCCAGGAATCAACGAAAGAGCTCGATACCAGGCTAGCAAATATGGCTACAGCTATCCCGATTTTGCAAAACGTTTGGATCATATCGGAGATAGCATCGGTGAAACTCAACGACCTTGGTAATCTTCGAATATAGGACTTAAATTTAGAAGAATATTTTGTTTTATTTGTGAATGGTTATATCAATGTAAATTTGTTTAATAAATAGGATTTTTTCACTTTTTGTTTAGGCTGCGTTCAAACATATCAAAAAAGTTGTCAAAAATGTCTAACTTTGCCTGATTTTCAATAAAATTGTGTTTATTGAAACGATTGGTTATGTTGCAACAAATTTTATGCTTCTCGGCCAGTAAAATTTTATGTTTCAATCATTTCAATAAACACGATTTTATTGAAAATCAGGCAAAGTTAGACATTTTTGACAACTTTTTTGATATGCTTGAACGCAACCTTATGTAATTATTCGTTTCTTCGAAAAACTATCTTAAAAGATTTAATTAAATTTATGGAAAATTTTATTATTAAGTATGGCTTGATGAAGCAGAGCCGTTTGGTTAATTATCTTATCCTTGTTACGCTTATATTCTTAATTTATTACTTTTGGTTTTTGGAAGGTATTTGTTGGATTATATTGGATTGTTCGATAAGTATCGAGTGCTAAAAAAATACATCAAAATCGACATATTTTTCGCTCGTTTTCAACATGAAAATTTTTTTCAAGATAGGGTAACCGACACTCAGGAAAGGATGGTGCAGTTAAATTTTTGAATAGAGCAGGTTTTCGTGTCAATAATCAACTGTTTCAAAATGTGTCTACGCTTGAAAATGAGAGTTTTCAAATTTGAGTTTCCCATGCACGAAAACCCCCTCCTAGTACAACAAATTAGCCATTGTGGTGAACTTTTTAAAAATTCGAAGTTTTTTACCTCTTGGGGTTGATTATTGACACGAAAACCTGCTTGAAAGAAAGCCAAACAATCGGCTATTTGTATAGAAAGAAAAANTGTGTCTACGCTTGAAAATGAGAGTTTTCAAATTTGAGTTTCCCATGCACGAAAACCCCCTCCTAGTACAACAAATTAGCTATTTTGGTGAACTTTTTAAAAATTCGAAGTTTTACCTCTTGGGGTTGATTATTGACACGAAAACCTGCTTGAAAGAAAGCCAAACAATCGGCTATTTGTATAGAAAGAAAAATTTTAAAACTAGAAGGGAAATAAAAAATTATTTCAAAACAACAAAACTAGATTTAAAAAAATACTTTGACACATTGTTTATTTTAAAACCTTTAGATAATGTAGAAATTGGTGTAGAAAAAATAAGGAATATAATTTTTGATGAATTCTGTCAATTTCTTGAAAGGCCGTTGTCCGGTGATGAAGGCGGGATTAAAGATCCGTTTAAATTTCGTGGCTTGCTAGTCTTATTTCGACATGGCGAAAGGTTGGTACATACGTCGACTTTAATTCTTGTCATTTAAAAAATATGACCAAAAATTGTTCAGTTTTCTATGTGAACAAAGACAAAAAATTTAGATCGCCACTTATTCCATATACCTCAAAATCTTCTCCAGATTGTTCACCTTTCCATGAAACTGATCGACGCTCTTTTGATTCGTATATGAATTTAATAGATGAGCTCAATTACTATATAGCTGTTGACCCAATGTTTTCAAATTTTCCTCGTTATCCATCTAGGTATGTTGTATAACAAAAAAAACATTTTTACATGGTGTATAAATTCCATTTTTCGTCTATAAACTCCATCATTTTGTAAAAGATCAAATGTGGAAAATTTAGATCGACATGTGAAATAGGCCATTTGACGGCTGAAGGAGCACTTCAATTAGTTAGGCTGGGAAATTTTTTAAGAAGACGATATGAAAATTCAAATCTTTTCAATTGTATGCTATCTCTTTACAAGTCTTTTGTTTAATTTGTAAAAAATCTAGCGTTGAATCACAATATTTCTGCAACTTCTTCCGTATATCCGAGAACTTTTCAATCCGCGTTAGCCTTCATCTCATCATTTGTTGATTTGAGAAAGAAGCCGGTTCGCTTGAATGCTTCAAATACCACTTATTTTTGCACGAATGATGACTGTACTTGTTCGGCAATGAAACAAATTCGTGTAGATTTTGAAAAGGTCAGACATTGTTTTAGTAACAGGAGAATTCTCAATTTTTGCTCTTCTAATAGCAATTTTGGAGCTATTACACAATAGAGAGTCACCCACATGAAAAATTTTTCTATAAAGACCCCTCTAGGGGTAAAAATATGCGGAAAATCCGAATTTGACATTTACGAAGCGAAAAAATGCTTCCTTGATTCAGAGAAGGTCTGTGTATTGAAGCGAAAATTCGAAAAATTGAATTTTTGCGACTTTTCGCTTCAATACACAGACCTTCTCTGAATCAAGGAAGCATTTTTTCGCCTCGTAAATGTCAAATTCGGATTTTCTGTATGTCTTTACTCCTAGAGGTGTCATTTCTAGAAAAAATTTTCGAAAATTTTTTCACTTGATTGACTCTCCATATTGTGTAGTAGCTTCGCAATTTTTAGGAGCGCTCTGACTACTGGTATAAAAATACTTCATCAATTTTAAGACAACACGTATTGGACAATTTAGCGCCGATTCTTGGCTTATCTACAATAAAACATCCTCTCGATTTCATAGATGTAGTTCTAGGTTAGTTATTGTTATTTTCATATAACTTAAATAATTTTTGTTACTTATGCACTATCCCCCTAGGGGAGAGGATTCTGCATAAATTTATGCACTATTCATCTCAAGCTGAAAAAGGCTTAGGCTTTGGTTTATGATTAGGCTTAGGTCTAGGCTTAGGCCTTAGGCTTACCCTAATCATAAACCAAAGCCTAAACCTTTTTTCAGCTTGGGGATAGTGCATAAGTACCTAATTTTTTACCATTTTTTCAGGAAGGCATGCTTGTCGACGGCTTCCATTGCCTTGTAGAAGAGGAAATTGCTTAACATCAAATGACGTTGAGCATGTAGGTATTTTATGCATTTCACGACGAGCAGTTTGACTAAAAGTGGAAAATAGGGTTGGCAAGTTAAGAGACGTTGAGACAATTTCATAAAATTCTCTTGGCCATAATAACTTTTTATGGAAACACTATTTTTATATGCCGTCTTTGACAAAAACATGGAGAATATTTTTATCAAAAAATCACCTTGCTGCTCCGAGTTTACCATAAAAAGATATAAGCATAATCCCCGACATCTCCTTCGGAAACATGAATTTATCCATTGAAAATAGGATGTCTTGAAAAAAGTTTTTCAGCAACATCTAACTTTTAGATGACACAAGAAGAATCGGAGACATACAAACAGTTATTCAAACACTCCAAAACCATGAGGAAATTATTCGTTGTTGAGGCAACTGGCGTTTTACGGCATGCTTATTCGATTATTCAAAAACTGAGAAAGAATTCCAAAGGCGACCAGATTCAAATCCTTAGCGGACATGATATTTCAATTGAGCCTCTCATTTTTACGTTGAATTTGAAGCATCGTGTTCCTCCTCATTATGCTTCCCGTTTTGTTATTGAAGTAAACACAAGTCATTTCGAAATGAAATCAACTAATCCATTTTTTAGGTTTATGAATTGCCAAAAAATTTCCAAATTAGTGATGAAACAATTTTTATGCGGGTTTTGCTAAACGGGGTTGATCAAACATTTCGCCTGCCATTTTGCCAGCCACTATTTAAAGGATTATGTGCAGCACACCGGTTCGAGAAATTTATCAATGATGATCTTTTGAAAATTTCCGGGCTAACCACTTTTTCTGAAATATGTGCATAAATTTTTATTAATAAATTCTTCTTTTTTATTAATAAAAGCTTCAGTATTTACCATAGGTGGGCAAGGGGGGAGGGTGTGGGGTTCTTAGTGGTCCTCCTTGCCACCGGCGAAAAATTCTCACGAAAAATTGTATTTTTAACTTAAAATTTTTGGATTTTGCTCAATTTTGAGGTAGTCCCCCCTATTTTTCGGCCTTTTGAGTGAGTGGATCAGGGGAGATGGCACCTCCCCCTTGCCCAAGTATGGCATTTACAGCAGTATTTAAATAGTACAAGGAGTCTAGACTCAAATACGTCTGCATCAAATATAATCACTTGCTAACAGGGGTGCTAAAGGGCCGTAAAAAGTTTAAGGGCCTTTTTTACGGCTCTTAAACTTAGCCTAAGCCTAATAAAGTGATTTTATCGTTGGTTGCGGATCGGACGTCCGATCTAGATTCAGTTCTAGATCGGACTTCTGATCCAGATGACTCTAGATCGGACGTCCGATCTGGAATTTAGACCCTGGTTCTGGATCGGACGTCTGAATCGGATTCAGACAAAATTCTGGATCGGATGCAACATATAGAAAAAACCGGAATTTTGGCCATTTTTTCATGTTTTTTCGACCCGAAAATTTTTCAAAAATGACCCTATTAGGCCTAATTTTATGCGGGGGATCAATTGCGCTCATCCCCGAATCTTAAAACGTTTCCATGACCCTGAATCAGCGAACTGGGGTGTGTGTATTGAAGTAAAAATCAAAAATTTTTAGATTTTCTGGGGTAAATTTATGCAGGGAATCAATTGCGCGCATCTCCGAATCTTGAAAACGTTTCCCTGATCCTGAATCAAAGAAAAATTGATGTATTATAGCAAAAATTGATCATCGCTTCAATATACACACACCCGATTCACTGAATCAGGATCAGAAAAGCGTTTTCAAGCTTCGGGAATGCGCGCAATCGATTCCTCGCATAAATTTACCCCTAGAAAGTCATTTTTAGGCAGAAAATCTAAAAATTGTCGATTTTCGCTTTAATACACACTCTCCGATTTCGTGATTCAGGGTCAGGGAAGCGTTAGAAATGCGCGCAATCGATTCCTCGCATAAAATTAACCCCAATAGGGTCATTTTTGAACAAAATGTTCAGGTCGAAAAAAGAAAAAATCGCCCAATTCCGATTTTTTTATATACCCTGTAACTTTTATCTCCTACATTTTCATGTTTTGAAATTTCAAAAACGGTAATGGTAATTTTGAATGATATTTTTTTCGATTTTCGCTTCAATACACACACTCCGATTCTCTGATTCAGGGTCAAGGAAGCGTAAGAAAAGGCCTAGTGCTATATATTTAGCTAGTCATTTCATAATATTCAAACCAGTCTAATTATTGCAACGAATTTCATTCAATGTGACTTTCATGATGAGTTTACGGTAAACCGCAGCAGCGGTTGCAGCTGTTTATTATAACGCTTGTGTTAGTACGGAAATTGGATTTCTTTAAGGCAAAATTAGTAGAACAACGTTTTTTAATAGAAAATTCGTACACAAAAACTTCATATTAAAAAAAAAGATTTTTTACAGATATCGCTTATATTTGTGCTGAATTCAATCGATTCTAAAATGGCATCTGTTGTCAATGAAACTCAAGTGAACTTCAATCCATCATGGTAATTTAACTATTTTAAGGGTTAAAAGCATGGTGACCACGTGTTCTTATCAATAAGATTTGTTCTTATTTTGAGAGTCCAAAGATTATTTTTGAGCAAATTTTACTAGGAAATCTTATTTTTTATTTGAAAAAATGCGAAAAATCTTATTTTTCACTGTTTTTTAAAGACATTCTTTTTGCTTATTTTTCAACAAAGATGTTCTTATTTTCATTTTTCGGACTTGGTCACCCTGGGCTTAGGCTTAGGTTTAAGCTTAGGCAGGGTAACCAAGTGTTCTTAATAAGATTTGTTCTTATTTTGAGAGTCCAAATATTATTTTTGAGAAAATTTTATTAGAAAATCTTTTTTTTTTTACTTAAAAAATGCGAAAAATCTTTTTTTCACTGTTTTTTAAAAGAAATTCTTATTTTTTGCTTATTTTTCAACAAAAATGCTTTTATTTTCATCCATCGGACTTGATCACCCTGATTAAAAATATAAAATTTAACCATATTAGCGATAGAATTAGCCCTTCAAAATTGAGTATAACATTGTTTTTAAGGATGCAAAGTGTGGCGAAAAGTGATCGGGCTGCAAGAATGGATCGAACCAATCGCGTTTCTGTTTCTAATGATGAGGTTTTTTTTTGTTATTTTTTACGATATTAACTTTGAACTCTTTCAGGAACTTATGCCACCCGTGTTTGCTAAAAATCGGTATGGCCGCGAAGATATTCTTGCTCTGATTGGAAAAGGAACAAAACCACCGGATGGACTTGATAAATGTCCATTCTTTGTCGAATCTCCACAAGCACCGATTATTCTTCAACAACTCTCGGAAATTGAAGAGGTTTTTTTTCTTTTGTTAAGTTAAACTGCAATTAATGCAACGATATTGTTTTTGCACTGAAAATATTTATTTTTGCATTGAACATATTTGAATTTGTAATGAAAAAAATATTAACTTTTAGGCAGGAAACCTAAGCCTTAGCAGAATCTTAAGCTTCTCAAGTAGCCCGCCTAAGAAATCTATGCTTAAGAAACCTAAGAATTTTAAGCCTAGGCCTAAGAATCTTAAAGGGGTGCATTTTGCGACCGTTTGAAAGAAGAATTTTCGTAAAAATGACCCTATTGGGGGTAATTTGATGCGTGAAATCGATTGCGCGCACTCCCGAAGCGTAAAAACGATCTTGACCAAGTTTTCGTGAAAAATTGCCTATTTTTTCGCTTTTTTTCATCTTTTTATTCAAAAAAAGCGAAAAAATAAGCAATTGTTCACGAAAACTTGATCAAGATGACGTTTTTACGCTTCGGGAGTGCGCGCAATCGATTTTTCGCATCAAATCACCCCCAATAGGGTCAATACGAATAGGGTTTACGAAAGAATTTTTTCTCCCAAATGGTCGCAAAATGCACCCTCCCTTTAAGCCTAAGAGTCCTAAGCCTAAACAGTTTCAATGCAAAAATAAATATATATTTCCAATTGATACCGTTTAGCGTCTGCAACAAAACATCAACTCGAGTAAAGCCTTGAGTTCATTACCAAAAAGTCGGCAACAACTAATTAATGGTGGTGCATCTCCAGAAGTTAGCAGCCATCCGAACGCTGGTTGGGTGACAGCTGGTAGTGGCCGAGGTGGTACAGTTCGAACCGGCGGGAATCGTTGGAGTGGCTTGGGTAGTGGTTCTTCAAGTGGTAATGGTCCTGGAAATAATGAAAGCAATCCTGGTATTCTTCTAACTGTGTATGACTGTAATACATTATCATAGGTTATCGACCGGGTCGAGGAAACTTGATGAGAGTTAGTTCGTCAGGAGGTCACGGTTCAACTGCCAATGAAAACATGGCTGGAATGGGAAATCGTTGGAGTGGGTTAGCAAATCCAATCAATACTGTTGGCCATGAACATACTTCGGGTAATACAAAAAAATTTCCATCAAGTTTGAATTTGCTTGAATATTGACACAAAAACCCTGAATTTCATTTTCTTGAATTTTACTTTTCCGAAAATATGTGGCAGTACCTAATAATATACTAAAATTCACCTTTTTATTCATGCTGAAAACTTTAGGCTATCGACCCGCTAGAGGAGGGCTATCAAATGCTACCGGACGTGGTGCTCCTGCATCCCTTCGGCAAGTCTCTGCTCCTCAATCGCGTGAACCCGAAAAAACAGGAGATCCTTCACATCTGATCGAACAACAAGAAAAAATCGATCATTCACCACCATTGACAGCACAAAATGAAACGGAAAAAATAAAACTTATATCAACGTCACCGGCTCTAGTAACAAGTTCCAATCATTTTGGTGCACAATCGCGTGAGCCAGAAAAGATTGTCTCAACCTCTTCATCTCCAAACCTTTTAGCTCGACCAGCACATTCTACCTCATCTCCAACAGAAGGTGAGCATGAAAATATGTTTTTCAAGAATTTAATACGTTATTAACAGGATTGAACAAATTATACTCGAAATGTTTGACACTTTTATCCCTCCGCAGGCCATATTTAAAGGACAAGTCTACTTTTGAGGAAATGATGCCATGTGATAGAACACAAAATTTTGAGCATTTTTTGTTTTTACGGCACTACTTGAAAATCTAACGGTTAAAAGTTATGAGCGAAAAAAATTTTTTCAAACGAGTTTGTACATTGAAACGAAGAGCCGGCAATGAAAATTTTCATTGAAATGATTTAATAAATCATAAAATTCAAATTCCATGATAATTTAGGAAAAAAGAAAGCATGGCACATTTTTTATAACTCATCAAGACGAATAAAATGACACAAAAATTATTGAATTTGAACAATGTTTCGGGTTATTGAAACGAAAACATGAATCAGAATTTTCGTTTCAATAACCCAAACATTGTTCAAATTCAACAATGTTTGTGTCATTTTATTCGCCTCAGTTATAAAAAATGTGCCATCTTTCTTTTTTCCTAAATCATCAAGGAATTTGAATTTTATAATGATTTATTAAATCGTTTCAATGAGAAAATTCGATTGTGCGCATTCCTGAAGCGTGAAAACGTTTCCCTGATTTAGAGAAGGAATGGGTGTATTGAAGCGAAAATGTAAATTATTCGAATTTTAACCGGAAAACCGGTTTTCCGGCTAAAATTCGAATAATTTACATTTTCACTTCAATACACCTATTCCTTCCCTGAATCAGGGAAGCGTTTTCACGTGAAAAACAGGAATGATCTTCCGCCAAAATTTTCTAGAAAAAAAGTTATGATGGTTTTTCTGAAAATTTCGACGATATTTTCAGTAAATCGTCATAAGTTTTTTCTAGAAAGTTTTGACGGAAGATCATCCTTGTTTTTTCCTTCGGTTGACAGACGGGGGGACATAACGACCACGCAGGGATGCCGATGGGAAAATTTGGTATATAAAGAAATCGACTTGCTATATACAGTCAAACGTCCGCTTGGTGACATCTCCGTTTAATGACAACAACCACGCAGGGATGCCGGCGGGAAAATTTGGTATATATAGCAAGTCGATTTCTTTATATATCAATTTTCCTCCGGCATCCCTGCGTGGTCGTTATGTCCCCCCGCAGGGTGTCATAAAACGGAGGTTTGACTGTATGAAGGATGTAAAAAGTACTGGCATAAGTTAGTACGAAATACTGACATAACGTGCAAAACCGTTGGTGCACGGATTTTTTTACCTCTGCCCGTCACTTAAAACGGTTTTTCTTGAGACCATTCAAGTCTTTTGGCCTAATTTAAAAAGCAGTCGTTAGAGGAATATTTGGGGCACAATCGATTAGATTTTGGTGTAAATCTCTCTTATTTTGAATTTTCTACGCCACTTTGAAGTTGAGGGTGCCTGCTCGATTTTGTACCCCTGCCTTCATGAGGAAGTATTTCCGCAAAAACTCTGTCAAATTCACTCCAGAACGACTCAAACACTCATTCGTATTAACGTATGGAAAAACCATATTGCAATCGAAATCGCTAAAATCTGAAAAAATGTTCATTTTCAGCAGGATTTTTTTTGAAAATCCTGGGGTAGATGGGTCAGAAAATTTTTTTTAGCCCCTGAAGCCATCGCCAATCGATTCCCCGGTTATGAAAATCCCCTCTATATACGCGAGAAATGTAGTTTTCGCGTTGATTTGAAAAAGTTATAGCCGATTTTACCCAGAAGCCCACGATTTTGGACCCAAAAAAACACACACAAAATGGTTTTTTTCGGGCCCATAAAATTTTTTTCGAAAATTTCACTTTTAAAGTCTAAGTGCTCACTTTTGGCACAAAATTTTCCATTTTGTTAAAATTTAGCTTCCCACACCCCCAAAACCATGTAACATCATCCTTTAATTTATATATGTTGCAGCCGATATTGAATTTCAGCCGATCCTGAATCGGCTAGCCGATTTAGGATATTCAAGATTCGCTAGCCAAATTAGGATCATCGATCTTGATTCTAAATCTCCGGGTATTCTTCTAGGGTAGGCTTAGGCCTAAGACTAGACTTAAGCCTAAGCTTAGGCCTGGGAGAATAGCCGGAGATTTAGAATCAAGATCGATGATCCTAAATCGGCTGAAATTCAATATCGGCTACAGAATATAAAGGGCAAAAGAGTCGCGTTAGGCCAAAGAAAATGATGGATGCTTTTCGTCTGAAATGCTTCCTATGATTTCCTACTTTGGTTTTAAATCTATGTAACATATCAAAAACATCAGTTTTTCTGGCCTAACGCTACTCTTTCATATGCAAAAAGAAATTATGGAGTTGCAATCTAACACTTAAAAGTAATACAAAGACTTTATACTTTTTTACGCTTTTCCATATGATGGAACACACGTGAAACTTCCCGGAAATGTCACTTTACATAAATTTTTCCATATGTTTCATTTGTAAAATATAAATTCCTTTTTCTAAAAAAAATAGATGCGTACGAGGAAAAGTGTTGTCAAAAAATAATTAAAATAACAATAAAAGGACATCTTTCGATCAGTGTTTTAAGGGGGGTGTACTTTATAGCCGGATCTCGAAAAAAAATTTATTTTCACAAAAACGACCCTATTAGGGGTAAAATCATGCGAAAAATCGATTGCGCGCATTCCCGAAGCGTGAAAATGCTTCCTTGACCCTGATTCAGGGAAATAGTTGTGTGTATTGAAGCGAAAATAAAAATTTTTGAAATTTCTCCCTCAAAATCATATTTCTGGGAGTAATTTCATGCGGGGAATCGACTGCGCGCATTCCCGAACCCGAATGCTTCCTTGATCCTGATTCAGGGTAATAGTTGTGTATTGAAGCGAAAATCCAACATGTACTAATTTCGCTTCAATATACACTCTTACTTTCTTGAATCAGGGTCAGGGGAACGTTTTCAAGCTTTCAAGCATTTTTCGCATAAAATTTACCCTAAAAATGTCTTTTTTTAAATTAAAAAATTTCTACCTGGCCATGGTTTGAACTTCCCCTTTAACACCTCTATGCATAAAAATTTGTCACTTGAGAGGTGACGCTGCCACCATCCAAGTGACACTTTTGTCACTTTTCTCCGCGCCCTGATCTCAAGTCGAAGAAAAACGTTGAAAAATTTTCATATCTGGTTATCAGAAATGCATATTCGTTTAGTTATAACAAAGGTTCGTATATAAAAATAAAGAATTTCAAGACGGCTCATTTTTTGCACGTTATAAAACTAGAATATTAATTTTGTTTGTTTTTTGAATATATTCACGTGTGCTGATGTGTGATATGCGTGTGTGAAAAGTGTGTGCAAAATGGTCAGAATCGTTGGCCATGGCTCCAAAAGGGTAAAATAATTCAGTTTTTTTTTGAAGAAATGGATTAAGTTAATATAGGTTTAGTGGGCTTAAAACACTAAAAGCATAAAAAATGACCATTTTTCAAGAATAAAATGGCTTGGGGTATCTTTTATGGCCGAGTAGGAAATTTTTTAAAAAGACCTTTCTAGAGGTAATTTTATGCGGAAAATCGATTGCGCGCATTCCTGAAGCTTGAAAATGCTTCCCTGATCCTGATTCAGGGAAATAAGAGTATGAATTGAAGTGTATGTATTTTTCTTCTGAAACACATCGTTTTAGGGTAAGAAGAAAAATCGAGAATTTTTATATTTTCGCTTCAATACATACTCTTATTTTCTTGAATCAGGAAAGCATTTTCAAACTTCGGGAATGCGCGCAATCGATTTTTCGCATAAAATTACCCCCAGGAAGATGATTTTGAGGCAGGAAACCCATTTTCGCTTCAATACAAAACACTCATTTGCCTGAATCAGGGTCAAATTACCCCTATAAGGTCTTTTTAGAAAATTTTCTCTACCTGGCCATAAAAGATACTCCCCGCTTAACAAATTTGCTTGTTAGAATCCATACATGGTTATTACTTATGTTAGGAATTTTAAACACACGCTTCAATGAAAAAGGAGACTTTTGTTTCGAATAAAAATAAATCGAGAAAAATGAAAATTTCATGCGATCTTGATTATATGACCTTTGGTGTATATAACTTTGATAAAATTGGTAAATAAGAAAGAAATTTGTTGGCACATCTTCTAAATTTACATGTCTCTTGTGGAATAGATGGAAAAAAAATCAAATTTTGCGACCGCATTTCGGAAAATTGCAATTTGGGCAATTTTAAATTTAGACATGGATATAGCCATTTAATGATGAATAGTATAAAATGTGAAGGAGTGGGCATAGTTAAAGTCTGTTTGCTCCATGGTCAGGTTCCAAAAAGCTGGGACAGCATGGACGAATGGCTAGGACGCTAGTCATTCATGTTATTGGGCGCGGGTTCGATCCCACCAGGGTCGAAATTTTCAGCCCTCTCCACAAAAAGTTGATAACTTTAGTGCAAAGTTGATACGCTAGTGCTTCTAAAAATAAAGAAAAAATTTTTTCTTATGAAACATGAATGCGTTGCACTTAAAATCCGAGCGTGGAAAGTGATAATTTCGAAAATTTAATTTGTTCATTGCGAATAAGTCCAAAGATGAACCTCTTTTTTTGGCTTATTTTGCACATAAAAATCTCTCGTCTGCAAGTTTCTCAATGAACCCGATCGAATTGAATTAGAGTGGGTTTTCTGCAAAAAATCTACTTTTATAGCGAAATATCAATTGAAAATTTTGGCGCTACTAACACAATATGGGGGGTCACCCACACAAAAATTTTTGAAAATTTTTTCTGGAAATGATCCCTCTAGGGGTACAACATGCGGAGAAATTTGAATTTGATATCGACGTAGCAAAAAAATGCTTCCCTGATTCAGGGAAGGTCTGTGTATTGAAGCGAATAGTCGCAAAAATGCGATTTTTGCAACTTTTCGCTTCAATACACAGGCTTTCCTTGAATCAGTTGGTCTCGTCGAGCTATAAGGAATACCGTCTTCGTTTTTTTAAATACACCCAATAATTAAGCGTATTTAAAAAAATTTAAAATTCAGAGTTTTCGTGTCGATACTCAGACAAATTCAAACCCGCTAGCGTCCGAAAATCGTCATGAAATGCGTTTCATGACTTCTAGTGCACACTCTTAAAACCGCGCAGCGTGATAGAAAGACAGGCCCCAAATGTGCTATATTGTTTCAGGAAAAATTTTTTATGATTTCCTCTCTGATCGTTTCATGTTTTCGTTGTAATACACAAACTTTTTTGAATTTTTTGCACTAAAATCATCAAATTTCAATGTAAATTTTTGTAATATTGTCTGGTTGTTGCAAAAAAAGTAAATTGCGTAAAAAAATTTTTTGTTTTAATCAACATTGGACTTTCTCTCTTAGCCTTAAAAAAATTGAATTCTCGAAAAAAATGTCTCAAGACGCCGAAGCATATAATCAAAACATGGAGGAGAACACTCACAAATGAGATTCCGGAAGTTCATATAGGTACACGACGAACTCAAAGTATGAATGCAGCGATTTGGCTCTTGGCCCTTAGTCCGGCGGGCCGGCTCGGAATCATTAAAAGAGACAATTCGATTTGTCAGTATGCGTTTTTTACGCCATGTTCTACTTAACTTTTTTCGACCGACAGATACATGGGTGTGAATATTAATGTAGCCTCGAGCCGGAGGCGAAATAATCTCCATAAGCTCGAGAGAAAAGTTGTGTGTATGTCAAGTGAAAGATTTTGACGAAGGAAGAAGATGAATAAAAACATGTGTCTTGAGATAAGCCGAACTCTGCTTTTTGGGTAACTCAAAGAGATCAGGATCAAAAAAATGAACTTCCGTGGGGGAAAAACCGTACATAAAAATAATATATTCCGAAAGATCATGAAAAATTTGGCATTTTTTGTTTTCACGGCATGCTCTGAATCGTTGTAGTTTTCGAGATAATTGATTTTGAAAGTTCATGTTTCGTTGTAATACATAAACTTTTTTGAATTTTAAAATCGATTTTTTAAATTTTCATAAAACGTTGTAGCTATAATTTTTTATAGCTAAATGAGACGAACAAAACGACATCAAAATTATCCAATTTGAAAATTGTTTTGGGTTATTGAAACGAAATCCCTGATTCATGTTTTCGTTTCAATAACCCAAAACAATTTTCAAATTGGATAATATTGGTGTCATTTTGTTCGTCTCATTTAGCTATAAAAAATTATAGCTACAATGTTTTATGAAAATTTAAAAAATCAATTTAAAAATTCAAAGTTTGTGTATTACAACGAAAACATGAACGAACACAATTTTCTCGAAAACTATAACGTTTTCAGAACACATGCCGTAAAAACAAAAAATGCTCCATTTTTCATGAACTTTCACCGAATATGGCGCGCATCCCCCGAAGCGTGAAAATGCTTGTTTGAACCTGATTCAGGGAACGGGGTAGGTGTATTGAAGCGAAAATTAGATAAGAGTTCCCAATTTATGTCAAAGAAAGCAACCAAATCTATCTGACCAAAAAAAAATACAAATAATCCAAGTCGAAAACACAGAAAAAATAAAAATGACAAATTGGATAAAGAAAAACAACCTATCCACTTTTACGCTAACCTTGAAGTTTTTATATTTCCCCAACGTATTCAACCATAGCCAAAAGAGCGAGGAGCACAGCACACGTCCGGCTCTCGTCATTAGAGCGAGGTAATCAAAAGTATGAAAAATTTATAAGACGAAAAACTACAAATTTTGTTACTCTTATTTCCATTCACGCATCATATAATACACGACGTAAATAAGTATATGAAGTTGTACGAAAAAAGTTTTGAGGCTTTTTACATGAATGTTGGACTCGAAAATTACCTTTTTTCCTAAACCCCGATTCAGGGTATGAGGTGGATGTAGTGAAGCGAAAATGAACTAAAATTCGACCCTTAAAGGGGTAATTTTATGCGGAGAATCGATTGCGCGCACTTCCGAAGAGTAAAAACGCTTCCTTGACCCTGATTCAGGGTAGCGTGTTGAAGCGAAAATGAAAAAATTCGGATTTTGACCGGATATCCGACTACCCTAGGGTTTTTCTATGCGAAAAATCGATTGCGCGTGTTTTCGAAACGTGAAAAAGCTTCCTTGACCCTGATTCAGGGTAGCGTGTGTAATTTATGGAAGGGGTGGGTGTATTCAATTGAAAAAGGATCAGTGAAGCTGTATGTTTTTTAAACCCTAGATAGTCGAAATTCGAATTTTTTTTCATTTTCGCTTCAATACACTACCCTGAATCAGGGTCAAGGAAGAATTTTCACGCTTCGGGAATGCGCACAATCGATTCCCCGCATCAAATTATCCATATAGGGGTCATTTTTAGAATTTTCGGATCCAAAATTCATGAAACAATCACGAAAATTCCAACTTTTTTGGGGACGCCCTGTATAAAAAAACATATGGTAGAGCATAAAATATCTTTCTTGAGTTTGATATGTGGTATCAAGGCTATTCGAATGCATGATGATAAGCCTAAGCCCTTATGCTTGGGCTTAGGCTTATCGTTAGGATTAGGCTTATCATTAGGGTTATCCTTAGGCGGGATTTATAGTTCTGTCGTGTCGCGACACGACAGTGCATTTTTGTGTCGTACGACATGTCATACCACACATCGTACGACAGTGTTTATAGTTCGGTCGTACGACGCATCGCGACACGACGGAAGTATAAATAACGCCTTAGGCTTATCCTTGGGCTTAGGCTTATCCTTATCGTTAGGCGCCATTTATACTTCCGTCGTGTTGCGACACGACAGTGCATTTTTGTGTCGTACGACACAAAATGCACTGTCGCGACACGACGGAAGTATAAATGGCGCCTTAGGGTTATCCTTATCCCCAGACTTAGACTTATCTTTAGACTTATTCTTAATTTAAGAAAAAGCTAGACTTCCTCTGTCGCATCAAATTTCAAATGACAAACAAATATGCCGTTTTCAACACCTTCGTTTTCTTCAAATTCTAAAAACGTGTTCTAATTTTTGATCATCCTACTTGTGATGTTTTTAGAATCCCCTCTTATTCGAGTAAAATTAACTGTCAATGTCAAAAAAAGAGAGAACAAAAAAAAATTAAATTTGCACACAAACTTCCCAATCTTTGAGATAAACGGCCCCGCACGTGGATTACGCCTAGTTTTTGCTATTAGTCGTGCCTATCCGATCGTTTCACACAGGTTCATAATGAAGTCTGGCGTTCTTTTTTTCTATGGATAAAACATTGAAGAAGACAAACACCAAATCTAATTAATTCCTATCAAAAAAGAAGTAAATTTGTGCAAAAAATCGACACGAGATGGACATAAGAGTTATGTTTTAAAAGAATTAGAAAAGTCTCAACAATTTTAGGGTTAATTGAGAATCGATTGTGCGCATTTCCAACGCTTTCCTGACCCTGAATCAGGGAATCAGAGTGTGTGTATTGAAGCGAAAATCGAAAATTTTTAAATTTTCTGCCTGAAAATGATCTTTTCGGGGGTAATTTTATGCGGGGAATTGGTTGCGCGCATTCCCGAAGCTTGAAAACGCTTCCTTGATTCAGTGAATCGGGTGTGTGTAATGAAACGATGACCAATTTTTGCTATAATACATTAATTTTTCTTTGATTCTGGTTCAGGGAAGCGTTTTCAGACTTCGGATCGATTCCCCGCATAAATTTACCTTCAGAAGAATCATTTTCAAGCAGAAAATCTAAAAATTTTTGATTTTCGCTTCAATACACACACTCCAATTCCCTGATTCAGGGTCAGGGAATAGATTCAACTACAAAAAAATTGTAGTTGAATCCAACATAGCCCAATATGGAATGACTGGGCAATATAGCAGCAAAAAATTTTGTCAGATTTTCTATCAAATTTATCCAATTTCAAATCAACATGTCATAAAACGCGGACCGGCCAAATTCATAATAAAATTTGTTATCAACCAAATTTTAGGCTTCAAAATAAATTTCGTTATATCCAAATGATGCTATCATGAACAAAATTTAACACAGAAAATTTAACAAAAAAATTTTTCGAGCAAATTTTCCATTTTTTGAGCCTTCATTGACGTAAAAAATTGACAAAAAGTTATAACTGCTCAAATTTTCAACTCCCAATGAGAAAAAAACATGCACCACGGATTTTGAGACATCCTAAACACATATGTCCATGTTCAGTTTTATAGAAAAAGAGAAACTTTGTTTGGCTGTCATCGTGCGGAAACTTATCCAATTTTTACCCTTTAATTGAATAAAACAAAAAATGTTGGCATAAGACATGGGAGTTCTTTGATTTTTTTATTCGATTTTTGGGAATAGGGATGAGATTAAATTTGTACTTGAATTTAACTTTGGACTTTTGTTAGTCAACACAGTCGAGATACAAGTAAGATCAACAAAAATCTTTAAAAAATGTAAAATTCAGGGTTTTCGTGTCAATACTCCAACTAATTCAAACGAGGTCATTTATAGCTAAATGAGATAAACAAAATGAAACCAAAATTATCCAATTTGAAAATTGTTTTGGGTTATTGAAACGAAATCCCTGATTCATGTTTTCGTTTCAATAACCCAAAACAATGCTCAAATTGGATCATTTTGGTGTCATTTTGTTCGTCTCATTTAGCTATAAAAAGCTTCTACAATATTCATTTTATGAAAATTTTAAAAAATCTATTAAATTCAAAAAAGTTTGTGTATTACAACGAAAATATGAACATTCAAACGAAGTTATCTCAAAAACTACAACGATTCAGAACATGCCGTAAAAACAAAAAATGCCCCATTTTTCATGAACTTTCCACGAATATCAACAAAAATGGCAACTTTTTTCGCACTTGACTGATCCTTTAATAGTGCAGTGGATAAGGAAGCCGCTCGTCCGATCTGGTAAGTTAAGCAACGTTGGGCCCACAAGTTCGATCCATGATAATTTTTTTTGAGCACAAAATAATTTTTTTTGCGCACAATATTTCTTTTTGCGCACAAAGTATTTTATTTTGCGCACAAGTATTCTTTTTGCGCATAAGTATTCTTTTTTGTGCACAAGTATTCTTTTTTGAGCACAAAGTATTTTTTGCTCACAGGTTATATTTATACATGTGTATTACAAATGTGTTAAAATTTTTTAGGCCTTAGGCTTATGCTTTAGGCTTAAGTCTTTTGCCTTAGGCCTAAGACTAAGGTCTAAGCCTAAGGTTAGAACTAAGTCTAGCCTAAGACATAAGCCTAACATCTAAGCCTAAGTCTAGCCTAAGGCTAGGCCTAAGGCTAAGCCTAAGCCTATAGCTTAAAGCCTAAGGCCAGGCCTAAGCCTAAGGCTAGGCCTAAGCCTAAGGTCTAAGCCTAAAGCTAGGCCTAAGGCTAGGCCTAAGCCTAAGGTCTAAGCCTAAGGCTAGGCCTAAGCCTAAGGTCTAAGCCTAAGGTCTAAGCCTAAGCCTAAGGCTAGGCCTAATCTAAGGCCTAAGCCTAAGGATAAGGCTAGGCCTAAGGCCTAAGCCTAAGTCCTTAGGCCTAAGACCTAAGCCTAAAGCATAAGCCTAAGGCCTAAAAAATTTTAACACATTTGTAATACACATGTATAAATATAACCTGTGAGCAAAAAATACTTTGTGCTCAAAAAAGAATACTTGTGCGCAAAAAAGAATACTTATGCGCAAAAAAGAATACTTGTGCGCAAAATAAAATACTTTGTGCGCAAAAAGAAATATTGTGCGCAAAAAAAATTATTTTGTGCTCAAAAAAAAATATTTTGTGCTCAAAAAAAAATATTTGCGAAGTTCGATCCCCAGTGGGTAAAACTTTAATTTAAAAAATTTTGATCTTTAAGGAACAAAAAATTTTGCTCCATTTTCTTGAAAATCTAAAGTTTTACCCATTGGGAGATTGAATTTGCGGGCCCAACGTTGCTTAACTTGTCAGATCGGACGGGTGGCTTCCTTATCCACTTCACCAAGTAGCCGACATTTTTCGTAAAGCTGGAAAAAGGTTATAAATTATTTAAGTAAAAAGTTAAACTGCTGATCTTGTTCTAGAATTCATGACGCAAACTATATAATGATGTTCATTTGAATTCTCGCATCACTGACTAGTTCAGTATCGCAGAAAATTGGGCTAATTTTTCACGAGTCAGAACTTCTTCTTCAATCATTTGAATGATTAGTACAACAAAAAAAGTTAGGTTACAAGAAATCTGATGATCCAAGCACGTGTAATCCAACAAAATGAACAAACACGATATAAAATTCAAAATCCTTGAACATTTAACAGAAAATAAATACAGCATTTTTTATATGCTCACCGAGAGACGAATCAAATGACACCAAAATTATTGAATTTGAACAATGTTTTAGGTTATTGAAACGAAAACCATGAATCAGGGTTTTCGTTTCAATAATCCAAAACAATTTTCAAATTCGATAATTTTTGTGTCATTTTATTCATCTTGGTGAATTATAAAAAATGCCGTGGCACTCTTAAAGGAGAGGGACCCAAAATAAAGTGATTTTTTCTCTAAAAATGATCCCTATAGGGGAAGGGTAATTTTGCGGGGAATCAATTGAGCGCATTCCCGCAGCGTGAAAACGCTTTCCTAACCCTGATTCAGGGAAGGGGATATGTGTATTGGAACGAAAATGAGCTTGCAAGCCTAGCTAGTAGACTGGATGGCTGCTGGAAGCTAGTAGATTGCCAAGCAGTACGGTTGTAGGCTGGCAAGCTAGTAGGCTGTACTCTCTCCAAAATCCATATTCATCGAATCAAGGTCAGGAAAGCATTTTCACGATTCGGGAATGCGCGCATTCGATTCCCCACCTAGAAAAACACCTAGCAAACCTGTTTTCCTTCAATTTTTAACGAAAAATTCGTTAAAAATAGAAAAATTCATAAAAATTGAAAAAATCGTCGAAAAATAGAAAAATTCGTTAAAAATAGAAAAATTGATCAAAAATATGAAGGATTTTGTAACAGAATTTTCACATATGTGTTTTGCAGAAATGGGCTTTTACTAATGAAATCCCCAATTTTTAACACCACTAATTCTAATCCCATGTCAATTAGCCAAATAAAAAAAATCGAAAAAATACCAAAACACTTTAAAATCAGATGATTGGTTTGAAGATAAGTATCAAATTAGCCAGAAGGCAATGTGGTCACGAGCAAAACTTTTCTTAAAAAACATCATCATCAAGACTTGTCTGACAACCGGATGGGATTTTCTCCGTCGCCTTAAGAAAATCCTCTGGACTTTGCCATTTTTTGGACGAAATTTTTTTATCTTTTCACTTAAACGACCACGCCAGACGAGTGTTAATAAGTGAGAAAAGTCGAAAGCTCGAAGATGAGACAAGTGAGTACATCGAGAGAAAAAAAAGCAAGTCGAGACTGGAATTTGAGATACAAGTTATTATGGTAATTAAACATTTCTGCTAAAGGACATAAGTGGGTGGTGTTTGGGTCGTAAAAACATAAGTATGTTTTTCTCTATTTTAAACACCATATCAACACCACAAGGCATTGCTCCAAAAAATTTCAATTTTTAACAGATTTTTCAATTTTTCGAATTTTGAGGAATTTTTAATGAATTTTTCAATTTTGATAAATTCCTCAAAATTCGAAAAATTGATAAAAAAAAAATTGAAAAATTAGTAAAAAATTTCTCAAAATTCGAAAAATTGATCAAAATTGAAAAATTCGTTAAAAATTGAAAAATTCCTCAATTTTTTTACGAATTTTTCAATTTTTGATTATTAGGACTTTTAAAATAATTTTCGCGATAGATGAGAATAAGATAAAAAGCTTTAAAAATACAAAATCAACATAAAACACTACATGGGAGTAGCCAAAATAAAAAACTTTTTTGTTTTCTCGAATCGATGTGAAAATTTTTCTCTTGGAATAAACGTTAGATGCAAAAATCGAAAAGTGCTCACATAATTACACACGCCTCTATTTCTTTTTGCCTTACTGACAAGCCAAATCAAAAACATGGCAAGGTTTTGTTGTTTCCCACAAGACTGCTTCCAAACTATTTCCCCATATGGCTAATTATGCACCTGGATGAACTTTGAGCATCTTGTTGGGAAAAACGTCCTGGTCTTTATCAACAAAATAGGATTGGGTTGTTGCGATTAGCTCCATTCAACACATAGCTTATAAACAAATAGTTGACTTCTCGTTATAGTGTATTTTTTGCTATGAAGCTTTTTTTAGTTCATCAGAAATGGCGAGCAAATTTAAAAAATTCATCAAAAATTGAAATATTCAACAAAAATTGAACAATTCGTCAAAAATTATAAAAAACGTCAAAAATTAAAAAAATTTGTTAAAAATTAAAAAATTCATCAAAAATTGAAAAACCTTGTAGAATTTGCAAAAAAATCCAAAAATATCTTATCAAAAGCTCTCATCTCAAAACCCTTACCCAGCTGAATTTTTTTCTTAAAATAAACAAAAAGATTCACTGATCTTTTCCTTTTACATAAACCCAAAAAGATGGCCTCGATAATAAATGAAATTAATTGATAGAATGGTCGCCCGACCCTTTTAAGCAATCCAATTAAATTAAGCTCGCCGCTTCTAAACTCGGTTCCTTGGAGGACAAGAAAAAAATCCACAAAAAAATATATCAAATAAAATAAATGCAGTAAACCCAAAATTGAAGATGTGTTCGGAGATTACAAAAAAATTTGGAGATAAAGACATGATGAAGTTTTAAAAATTTTCCTTATAGGGTAAACCAAAAAATGTCCAGGGTGTCCCACGATTCTGCTTCTGATCCTATAAAAATTCGCGTTTTCTGATATTTTTCAGTTTGAAGTTTTTCAAGCAACTTTTCTTCATCTTCCCAATAAGGTAGAGATTTGATTTTAACATAATCTCATAGCTTAGTGATGCCCCAACAACGTAAAAAAACCGTATCAAAAAATCTTTTAACAGTGATGAGAAATAGAATTGTCAAAATTGAGAAAAAAATGATAAAGAATTTAAGGCTGTGGGACGAGATAGCCTCAGTGGCGTAGGTTGGCTGTTGCCCGAAAGGTCGCGTATTAGATACCCAGCTTCGGCGTTTGGTTTTTGCCCAAAAATTGGTCAAATTTTTTCTAAAATTTAAAAAAAATGACATTTGGCGACTTTCGAAGACAACTTTTATTGTTTGGAAATTCGCATATTTCATTTTGTCAAGTAATAGATTTTCTGTTACGTAACAGACTTTCTGTTACATAATGGATTAAAAATACAAAAAAAATTTTTTGAGGGGTCCCCGCAGCCTCAAAGTTGGCTAAATTTCGGTCAACTTATGCAAATTTCGATCATTTACATATATATTATCAAACATTGAACTAAATTTCCTCTAAAACGAAGAATTTGTTTTTCACGAAAATTGGGGATACTACCGTTTTTCGATGCGCGTGCTCTATCGATTGGCGGTGGAATTTTTCAAAAAATTTTCCTTCAGGAATTCAAAATCAGGTTTTCGTTTCAATACACAGACCATTTCATGTACGCAATAGATTCCCGCATAGAGAACCCAACCGGAGGAGTCATTTTCATAACGATACGATTGAATTTGCACAAGCCGGTGATTTCCCGAATGATACATCAAAGATCTAAAATGATTTCCAAGTAAGAAATTTGAAACAAAAATATTATTTCCAGCTTTAAATTATACATTTCAACCCGTTAGATATAGATAGATTGAACATTGTGTCTTGTAGGTACATTGGCCTTTAAAAAATCTTAAAATTATGGGTAGGAAATGTGTGTAGGTCCGAATTCTGCTAATGGCATATGCCATAAACATCATAATGGTTATTTATGTTTTGAAAAGTTTTCTCAAAAAGGTCACTTCCGATAAATTCGTATAAGCGTAAAGAGTGTTTTGTAAAAAAATAAAAGGTTTAAAGTTTACTTTTTGCATATGGCTATTTGGTATAATTTTTAAATTTTATTACAGGGTAAGCCAAAGAACCGTATTTTGCGTTTTTGTCGAAAAATCTTCAAAAATCGCATGAAAATACCCCTTATAAGTGATTTTTGAAAAAAATTTGAAAATTTTTCGCAAAAAAAAACGCAGAAGTACAATTTTTTTGCTCGCCCTGTACTCAAAAATCGAAAAATTCATCAGAAATTGACAAATTCGTCAAAATTGAAATTTATTACAAATTAGAAAATTCCTGAACAATTACAAGGTGAGCCAAAAAAATCGTACCTTAGCGTTTTTTTGGCGAAATTTTTTTCAAAAATAGCATGAAAATACAAACTTATACAGAGTGACACAGAATTAATCATCATCTTTTATTTTATGCAACAATAACAATATAAACAACAACAAAACATAAAAATTCACTCAAAATGTCCACCTTTAGCTTTTATTACGGCATCTAATCGCTTCATCCAGTTATCGACCGCTTGGTTTATCACTTCCATGGGTAGTCTTTCGAAAGCTTCAGAGAGGGCATTTTTTAACGATTCGACCGAGTTGTGTTCTTCCGCATACACATCCGCTTAGAGCAAGCTCCAAATCGAATAATCAAGTGGGTTCAAATCCGGAGATGAAGCAGGCCATTCATCTTTCTTGATAAAATCGGGAAAGTGGTCGTTCAACCAAGTTTGAGTTGGACCCTTGAACTTCTCCTTGTTCTCGTTAACACTCGCATGAGAAGGTGCACTGTCTTGCTGGAAAGTCCAATCGTTCCAATTTCCTTCGGTTTCGGTTCCATAATGGTCCAATAAATATAAAATAATTGCAAAAATTTCATAAAAAATAAGGAGAAAGCAATAATTAACGAAAAATAAGTAGATGATGATTAATTCTGTGTCACCCTGTTTGTGATTTTTCGTTACATAACAGAAATCCGTTACGTAACAAGATCCGTTAGGTAACTGAAAACCATTTTTTTCTCAATTTTTTAGAATTTTTCAATTTTTTTCGAATCCGTTAGGCAGGATTTATACTTCCGTCGCGTCACGACACGTCGCAGGAACAAAATCGACGAACTATAAACGCCAACTCGCGTCGCGCGACACAAAAATGCACTGTCGCGACGGAAGTATAAATCCTGTCTTACATAACAGAAATATGTTACACGTTACAAAATGGAATCTCGGAGCCGACACTCAGTATTCAAATAATCGCCCCTCCGAGCGTGTTAGCGCTCGGCTCCCCGTACTAGTTCATAAATTTTGAAACACCACTTTTTCAAACAATTATCCGTCTAGCAAAAATTATCTTCAAAATGGCAAATTAAAAACAACTAGGCAAACATTTCGGGGTTAAATGCTCGAAAATGATGCCGAATAAGAAATGAAGAAACATCTACTAACAGTGCTTTTATCGCGGAATTCGATTCCCCCTTAAAATAATTCATGAGTAGGAATGCGTGAAAAGAAAACATGGACGCACCTCTCTCTTTATCTTGGAAGCTGGATATGGATTCGGAAAATTAGAGCCTTGCTGCTGTTTTTTGCAATCAAAAACGGCAGAAAATTTTCTCGACAATTTTCGGAACATCAACGCTCAAAGTAGGGGCAGAAAAAAGGCAATGCGAAGGCACAGAAATACCACGAACCGCAATCGTAAATTCAATTTTTTCGAATTTTCGATTTAAAAAAAAATTTTTCAATTTTTTCGAACCCAGTTTCGACCGAAGGATCGACAGCGCATCCGCCGCCGGACGGATGCCAACGGCCCATAAAAGAATTTTGAATTGAAAAAGAAGATTGACAAGGAATGTTTTAGACATGTAAAATCGATTTTTTGTCTAATTTTGGCAGGAAGTTGTTGGGCATTCAATGAAGCTTCAGACACCCAAAAACATATTTATAACAAGTAAAGTATATCCTGCTAAAATTAGAAAAAAAATCGATTTTACATGTTTAAAACGTCCGTAAAATTAAAAAATTCGAAAAAAAATTTTTTTCTTACTTTCCTGAATCAGGATCCGGGAAGAAGCATTTTCAAGCCTCGGGAATGCGCGCAATCGATTTCCAGCATAAAATTACCCCTATATGAGTCATTTTTAGGATTTTTGAAAGAATCTTCGGATCAAAAAAATATGAAAAAAAACACCAAAATTCCGGTTTTTTCCGATACACACTGTTATATAAATTTTTTAAAATCCTATGCTTCATTTTAAAATCACACCATCGACGAACAATAAAAGATCGCGGGTGGCACAAAAAAAAGTAAAGAAGCGATTCGCCTTATATGAATTGCTTTTTGGCTTTGACATGAAAAATGAGACGAATTATTGCCAAAAAGATGACCCGAATGCCGACTAGATGGCGCCTTTTTAGTATCCGTATTTTAAATGGATTTTTGACAAATTTTTTAACATGATATATTGCAGATGTTATTAAAAAATTTTTTAAATAGTACTCTTAAAGGAGAGGGATCCAAAATAACGTGATAATTTTTTCAAAAAAATTTTTTCTGCAAATAGGGCTCGGTGAGAGAAGAAAAATGATACCAAAATCATGGGGGTACCCTTTAAAATCAATTTTTTTAGCATCTTATCATGTTTTAACGTAAGATTATAATGCAATTTTATCGCTGTATAAGAAGTTACCTCATGGCCGAGTGGCTAAGATTCTCGACTTAAATAAATTGCTCGGAGGTTCGATTCCCAGCAGAAATCGAATGTTTTTGCCCCTGCCCAAAAAATTAGAAATACATATACTGAGCTCTGTAGTACGGGTAATAAATACAACTTCTTTTCCCCTCTGGGCGCAAAGCGCTCGGTTCCCCGGTTCTGACCCTTATAAGGGTAATTTTATGATCCCTTTCCTGATTCAGGGAAGGGATTATGTGTAACGAAGCGAAATGATCTAAAATTCGAATTTTCGCAGAGAAACCAGGGGTTTTTCTAGGCGGGGAATCAATTGCGCGCATTATCCAAGCATGAAAATACTTGCTTGACCCTGATCCCTAGGGGTTTAGATGCCTAAGCACCTAAACCCCTATGCACTAAGGATCAGGGTCAAGCAAGCATTTTCATGCTTTGATAATGCGCGCAATCGATTCCCCGCCTAGAAAAACCCCTGGAATGTTGGTTTCCCTGCGAAAATTCGAATTTTAGCTCATTTTCGCTTCGTCACACATAGTCCATTCCCTGAATCAGGGTTAGGGAAGCATCTTCAGGGTTCGAGAATGCGCGCAATCGATTCTCCCGCATAAAATTACCCTTAGACAGCCGGTTTTCCAGCTAAAATTTGAATAATTTACGCTTCAATATACACATCTCTTCCCTGAGTCAGGGAAGCATTTATGTAAATATCTGTTCGTTGTATTTTAAAAAAAATTTCATATAATTTCAAAAATGAAACTAAAGGCATCAGACTATCCCTGTTAACAATTTGTAACATACATACTCAATTCTCCGAGAAAACAATGTTAACAATCTGTCATCTAAAAATTGACATTTTGGATTTATCAATTCTTGTGCACTATGACAGATGACTTGAGCCGAAATTTCTTTGGTCTTAACAACTGTTTTATTCGAGTGAACTTTTCATATGCTCATACCAGAAACATTTTCTTGCAAAACACTTATGATCAACATGAGTGGAAATTTGTCAAATTTAACAAGTCGTAAAATTTGGAAGCTGGAAAAAATGTGTAAAATTAACAATCTGGTAATTTGCAAAATGGAAAGTTGTTAGGCGCCATTTATACTTCCGTTGCGACAGTGCATTTTGTGCCGTACGACACAAAAATGCACTGTCGCGAAGCGACGGAAGTATAAATGGCGCCTTAGAAGGGGGTCCAGTAGAAAATTTAGGGTCGAGTAGAAAATTTTTTAACAAGTGACCCTCTAGGGGTAATTTTATGCGAACAATCGATTGCGCGCCAAACAAAAGCCTTTGATAATTTGAAGAAAACCTTCTTTGATATACACGTTATTTCAGCAGCCTCGAACAACGAATTCAAATCCTGATAGCTAACAGATGCAACATTAGCATCAATCACAAGCGAAAGGCTGCACGAGTTTTTGTACCTCAAAAGCGACTTTTACATAGAATTGCACTTTGGCGTACCCTGAATGGTAACTTTAGCTTGACCATCTGACTCTGCTATTATTTTTGCATGCGCATCTCATTACTGCAGCCGATGAGATGGTCCCCCTCAATTTTGGGTCCATAATTGCGTGAGTCAGGGGGGGGGGAGACTTCCCCCTTTCCGACCTATGTTTCGAAACATTAAACGACCTACCCGAACAATGACGGTTGTCCTAGTGCCGTTTATTGAAACTGTTACAACTTAGCTGGCCGATGGATTCAAACGTCGATTTTACATGAGAATATTATGTGTTTTAAGAAGAAATCAGTGCGACACCAAGGCCTAATCTATCTCGATCAATTCGACATTTGTGCCGCACTTATTTCTTCTCAAAACTCGTAATTTTAGTAAAATCAACGTTTGTTTGTTTGGATCCATATAGCGTTTATTTTCGAATGCTTTCAATTTTTTAAAAATTCAAAGGAAAAAATTATTTTTTTAGCCAGCTTTTGAAATTTTTTATTTGAGCACTCTTTTCAATTATTTGTTTGATATTGGTTTGGCTATCATTTTATCGAATTTTAGCCTGTTTTGTGGAAACAAACATAAAATGGCTGAAAATGATCGAGAAGACGACCTTATGGCAAAATTTTTCGTGAGTCCGGGGCTGCAAGAAGGTGAAATCCTATCGGATGAAGACATTCAGGAGGCCTAGATCAAGTGATCAAGAAAAAAATTACAGTAAGTTTTTTCTTGAAAAAATTAACTTATCGTTTATTTGTGGGAAATTTTTTACTAATTTTTCACTCTAAGAGGTTTTCGTCCATAGGGAATTCGAATTCGACGTCAGAATTTTCTGATTCGATTTGTAGGGCTCATGTTCGAACCCCACTCCCGACCAAAAGTTTTTGCATTTTCCAAAAACGGTTTATTTTTGCAAATTTTATATTTTTGAGCTTTTTGGAGTAGGGAAATCCCTTGGTGAGCCAAGTAGCATTTTAGGTCGCATTTTACCAAACTCTAGAAGGCACTAAAAAGATCTTATTGAACGGAGATGCTACCCGTTGATACTGCGAAATTGTTTCGAAGTTTTACGATATATCGAGAAGTCATGTTCTTTGGCTCTAGGAAAATTGGAAACGCAAAAAAACACTAAAAGCGGAAAACTGGAAACGCTTAAGCGTTTCCAATTTTCCTAGAGCCTGTTCTTTTTTATGATCTAATGGAATTTGATTAGATATTATGGCGCTATTTTGTTTTTATGGTGTTGTTTTGTTTAATTTGTTAAAGGTGGTACAAATTAGGGCCCTTTCTCCAAAAATTTTTTATTGAAAAATGATTTTCTAGGGGTGAAAAATCGATTGTGCACATCCCGTCGCGTGAAAATGTTTTCTTCACCTTGTTTTCGCGAAAATAGCACTATTTCACGTTAAAAATAGTGCTATTTTCGCGAAACAAGGTGAAGGAAGCAGTTTCCGTGACGGGGATGTGCGCAATCGATTTTTCATCCTATTTTTACTCCTAGAAGGTCATTTTTCAAAAAAATTTTTTGGAGAAAGGGCCCTAATTTGCACCCCCGTTAAGCTTTGTTTCTGTATAAATTGTTCTAAAATTTTTTGTTACCTTACATCGTTATTTTACGGTATGGCATCCCCGGTATTTGCCTTGCAATTATTTAAAACGTTCATTTTGGTCGCATTTTCAACGAAGTGATCAGTTGATATAAAATTTTTGGTGAAATGTCTAATCACCCAACCTTCTTTTGTTGTAACTAGAAAACAACGAGTTTTATGCAATTGTTTTTTTTGTTGAAGTTCAATTTCCTTCTTTTTATTTCAATGAAGACTAAATGTTTTTATTTTTAATTTATTTTTTGCTTGTACTAAAACGATTATTTTCATACTATAGAAAATCTTCATGAATTTTTGTGGAAAAAATTGATGATTTTTAAATTTTAAAAATAGAAACGGATTCTCGAAAGTGTGCGGTGTTACTCAAACGAGTTCGGCCCAGTTTTTAGGTTTAAGCATCTTGGTACAAAAAAATTTATGGACTTTTTTATCCATAACTACCCAAAATTCTTTGTCAAAGTCCATACGAAAATGGATAAAAACCCTTGGCTGCAGAGCAGAACTGTCAGATTTTGAAATTCGCATAAAAATCGAGTTCAAGTTGAACCTATAAAATGTCGAATTTTCAAAAAGTTTTAACACAAACCCCCTACTTTATTAATAAAGCGGGGGAGGGGGGGGGGTTGTGAAGAAACTTTTTGAAATTCGACATTTTATAGGTTCAACTTGAACTCGATTTTTATGCGAATTTTAAAATCCGAGAGCCCTGGTGCAGATTAATCCGCTATAATACGGGCCCTGGGCCTATAGTTGCACTAATAGAAAGAAGTGACCAGAGTCGTAATCAGGGGTGCCAAGTCTATTGATTTTTCAGAAAAGTGCTGATTTAGAGATGTCAAATGTGGCAAAATTTGATTTTTCAGTGTCAGATCTGTTTTTTGTGATGCGAAATTTTTTCAAATTTATAAGAAACATAATGAAAAATTAGCATTTTGCTGAATTTTGCTCCTAAAATCTGATTTTTGAAGTCAGATTTGCTGATTTTGAAACAAATGTTCTTGGGTGGAGGAACTAAGGTTCGGAGGAATTGGACATTTTTGTCCATTGGAGTGGACAAATGTCCATTGGGGTGGACATACAGTTTCGAAAAAATGTTTGAGATTTGTTGTTAAAAAGTTGATTTCTGCTACTAAAACAACGTTTTTTGCCATTTT